>JAULKJ010204128.1:0-23385 GCA_032355405.1 Rubia balearica
ATTGAATACATGCATGAGATCTTGAATATGGTTATTGATATTTCGCTAAATTAGATTTAATCAATTCCCAACAGAAATTTCATAGGCACCGGTACTAGAAATGAACCAAAATACTGTTGCATATGAATAAATAAATCAGCAACGGTACACTGAATACCGGTTCCTATGAATAAATCCAGCACCAATACACAGAATACCAGCACCAGATATCGGCACCTTTGAAGAAAAAATGTCTGAATTTAATATTTTCCATCACAAATTTTGAATGAATGACCATGTCAGTGCTAATACTGGTGCCTATGACTGGAATAGTAATATTGGCGGTTAAAAGTTTGTTAAGAAAATAGCTAGCACCAGTATAGATTAAAATATACCGGCGGTGCTAGGAGTGCATTTAATTTTAAATTTTAAAAAATGCTTTAAAGAAGCCACACGTAGCTTCTTCATAATTTTATTGGCACCGGTATGTTGACGAATGACACCGGTAATAGTAATGGTGCTCGATACATAGAATTATTTTTTGAAAATGGGTTTATGTTATGAGTTACTCAAGATCACGTACTAGCGCTTTCCAACATTTTCCCACAAAATTAATTTATTAATTTTTCTATATTTAGGAAAGAAAAACAAAAATCATGTAGTTTGGGTTACATTGTAATTTTCCAAAACTCTGTAGAAGTAAGGCAATGTCGACTTTCAAGATCCTTCCATACACTCATACATGACCAAATCGTAAAGTGCAATCATCTATTATTAAATTTCATTTTGATGTTTGCCAATTTCGGGATTCAACAACTCCAACTTTCTTGGAGGAACTTAGGTGCAAAAAGTAAAACTTTACTCGTAACTCCAAATTTGCTTGAATGTGATGTTACCATGTACACCCCATTGTATTTTCCAAGTCTATAATGGAATATTTATCTACAATTGGTCACAAGAACATATCCATGATCTTTTCCGATTTCCCTTTCTTACTTCTAAGTAATCAACTCTAAGTTACTCTAGAACTCATACTAGCGTATCCAACAATTCATTAAAAAAATTATTTATATTTCTGTATTTAGTAAAGAATAACAAGAATCATGTATTTTGGAGTAATAGATAACGGGGTAGCAGAATTTTGGGCAATAGTGTAATTTTCCAAACTGTATAGAAGTAATCAGTGTTGACTTTAGAGGCCCTTCAAGTCACCTATAAATGCCCAAATCAAAAATTTACAATCGTATATTATTGAATTGCATTTTGGTTTTTCCAATTTTGTGATTCGACAATTTCAACTTTCTTGGAGGGACCTAAGTGCAAAAAATAAAAATATGAATTGTAACTCCAAATTGAAAATGCTCGTATGTGATGCTACCATATACACACCCATTGTATTTTCCAATTCCATAACAAATATTTATCAACAATCGGGCACAAGAACATATCTTTAATGCATTCTAATTTTATTTTCTAACTTCCAAGTAATCAACTTTTAGTTACTCTAGAACATGTACTAGCGCTTTCCAAAATTTTACCAAAAAAATCATTTCTTTTCTATTTTCATATTTATGCAAGAATAACAAAAATTACGTATTTGGAGAGATTGATAATGTCGTAATAAATTTTTGGGCCACAACATAATTTTCCATTGTAGCCCAAATTTTGAGCACACAATCGTCTCTTATTTATTTGCGTGTTGATTTTTCAATTTTGTGATTCGCCGCCTCCAAATTTATCTAACATTAGACATCAAATAATACCAGCACCAGCATTGTATTTCATTAATATTGGTGCTACATTATGGGTGGAAATTAGATTTCCCAAAATAAATTCCAAATTTTTGAGGGATTGTTTAAATTTTGGAAATATTGGACTCAGCACCGGTATCAGTTACTTAGGAACCTGTATGTACACTGGTGCTCCATACTTTGAATTTTTTCCCCAGATTTGCTCTCGGGTCCAAAAAACAATAAATTTACCCTATTTAAAGTATCCTTAAGCAGTTCTTTTTCATATACATAGGCACTGGTATGAGCTATTTGGGCCCCAGTATTTTTACCGGTGCTCTATATTTAGAAAAAAATTCTCATGTTTTTTCTCGGTTGATTTTTTAAAAAAAATCCACTTAAAGAAGCCCTAAGTGAGTGATTTTCTTATACATAGGTACCGGTATGAGCCTTTTGGGCACCAGTACCGGTGCTCCATACTTTGTTTCATCTTAACCATTAATTTCTTTTGTTGATTAAATCTCAACCATTTAAACTTTGTCAATATAAACTAAATATGAAATCTTAAATCTAACCCACCCTCATTACCCTCCCATTATCTTGCCGCCATGATACGAATAATTCATTTATTAGATTAGAGTTTTAGGAGGATAACATAAATATATTTTTCTCACTGGGTTCTTTAGTGAAGTAGTGTGATCATTGTAATTTATATCATTTTATAATAAGACCCATTAACTCGGTCATGTTGGCATTGGAAGAGTTAATTTCGACCATACCTTTATTTTAGGGTTTAGAATATTCAGTTCTGATTTGATTAGAATTAGATCTGGTAAGAATAGATAAGGCAATATTAATTAAAGATTTAATCTTAAATTATTAGGCCTTAGCTAGATTATTTTAGTTTAATATGGTTTTACCTTCTTAAATCTACCATAAGTCATTCCAAATTCTAACAGGAATGACCAAATCCATGTCTTCTTTGTATTTTTTTAAGGCCAAACATATGTACTATAAATAGGGAATGGTTTACATTATTTAATTACCCTACACTTTTATCAATCATATATTCATATTTTGAGTTCATACTCGTTTCTTATTAAGCATTAAACCGTTCGGTTTGTCCATTTAAGATTAGTGCTTAGAACCGTTATGGTTCTTTGTGTTAATTTTGGTGTAAATAGTAATTGGGTTCATGATAATTAGTCCCTCGTGTTAATGAAGTTCATAAATTTATGTTCTTGACTAGACTTTGTATGTGTCTTCTTAATTTCAAGAGAGTGTTTCGATCAACCTTCGTTAAGAGTACTTTTCAAAATTCCACAATCCAGAGTCATTACAAGAAAATTCATGCCACTCTACATCCTTTATATCCTCTCCATCCTCCTCCACCACCTCTCTCCCTTCGTCGACACTGCCTACCAACCCCTCTGCCTAACCTTATTTTTGAAGGCTTTGATGCCAACAACGAGGAACCCCTCTCCGCCCTCCCCGTCGATCTCCCCCTCTAATTCCCGCCCTCTGTCACTCTCACCAACCCCACAGAGTCCCACCATGACCCTCCTCAATCCGACACCATTCTTTCTCCCCATCAATGATGTCAAGAAACCCTCCACCTCTATCGGGTGTTAGGATGAGGATGAGAATGAGTTCGGGGAATTCATATAGAGGCAAGCCCGAAGCTCCACACACTGATTCAAATCGAATCGAGTGAGGGGGTGATATGGTAAACAAAGTTTAGTGTGAATCTTTTTTCTTTCCTTCAATGTTCAAAATGGTGGGCTATTGCAATTGTGGTTGATTTTATACTTATATATGCTCAATTGATAATACAGGCTTAAAGAACATAATATGACTGCTAGAGAGGCATATCAATATTTCGTGTTTAGAGCTCAAGAAATAGCACTAGCTCAAGGTTTAACTATCTTTATTAGAAGCACTTTTTATATTAGTGTAGATTGATACGAGTTAGTTTTACTTATTTTTGTTGAATATTAGTGTTGAGTGTTCATTGAAGTCAATTAAAGGTAAGGTAAGGCAAGGCAGGCACTATCTATGCTTTATTACATCACTTGAAAGGAACACTTTAATTGTAAAATTTGGTCCAAAAGCACTTAGACCATTACTCGTGGGACGGAGGGAGTAAATATGATGTTGTACTTTATGTGTTCATCTTTCCATGATAATTATTAATACTAAAGGCATGTTTGCATTCAAAATGTGAACTTTATAATGGGTCCCCACCCACCCCAGCCTACCTTATTTACAATTAAAGTGGTGTAATTGATTTTTTCCCCTTCAGTTGAAAAATGTTCCTTTCAAGGGCTCAAGTCATAGTGCCTGCCTTATATGTGCATATATCTTCATACATTAAAATGCCACATGATGAGAAAAAATAACGTAAAACCTTTTTGTAATGTTATAATAAATTATTTTTGTATAATTCACAAAAACAAAAAATTACTAGGTTCACACTCAGATAGAATATCCCAACCAGCTCTTTATAGTGTTTGATGAATATCATTAACCATATTCAAAATAAATCATGAAAATATCATCCAAACCATTAATGGTGCAGAGCTTTATATAATTGTATAAAAAATACCATAAACCTTTTAGAGGTTACAAAAGTTAAGGGTTCACTAACTAAACAAATTAGTACGCAAAATTTATTTTGAGTCAAATGATCAATGCAAATTATTTCATAACACATACACCAAATTAATATAGTATATTTAAATGAAAAGTAGATTGATATGTTAGTTTAACGACTAAGTTAAATACTTAATATTATGTTCACACTTTACGTGTTCATCTTCCCAGCATAAATACCAAAGGTGAACTTTATAATGGGTAAAAAATTCACCTTGCTGCCCCTATCTACAATTAAAATTGAAGAATAATTTTTGTTTTCATTTATTGAAAAAAAAACCCCATTTCTAGGCTTTAAATCACAGTTCGTGCCTTTTATGTGCATGTATCTTCACACATTAAGATGCCACATGATGAGAAAATATTTCATAAAACCTTTATCCATTGAGATATATATATATATATATAATTATTTACAAATGAATAAAAACTCAAAATTATCTTTAGTTCACATCATATATTGCTTATCGACGACTATATAGTCTACTAAATAAAAGGTGCACGCAGGTTGCATTTATTAGATAAAAGTTTGACACGGGGTTGCCCGTTGCTTCGATGATTCATGATAACTCCATGGATCACAAATTAGATGTTCTATGCAAGCCTATGCTCTATACGCATTATCCTAGGATAATATGATAGGATTTTGATTTTATTAGTTTGGCCATGGGGATCGTAGTAATAATTAACAGTGATAGTCGGTGGTATACGTATTTCATAGTTCAACCGAAAATTCTTGGATTGTGAAAGATGAACAACTAGAGAGCCATTCATGAAAACGTAATGCCCCTCTTGCCTAACTGGTAGAAATCAATATGGCAATTGAGTTTCTTCTGGAGGTCACGCAAGTGAAGAAGTAGATCCACCAGAGTCATTCTGCTCACATATCAGTAAAAAAAAGTAAGGACTAGGTAGCCAGATGACAATAACTTTTATGTAGAACTTATAACTAACTACAACACGCTTAAGGTATCTCAAAAAATATTTAATGTTGCAGTCTACTTTCCCTCGACTTCGATGATGATGTTATCGTTCCCTGTCAATTCTAGAGCCTGTATTTTCTTGTTTATGATATGGGTACTACCAATAAAATGTGGGAATGGTTCAATATTTTTGACGAATTTATTTTGGTTAGTTCATAAAATTTCCTTTTGGCCCTTTAAGTCATAGTGCATGCCTTTTGTGTGCATGCATCTTCATATATTAAGATGCCACATGATGAGAAAATATATTGTAAAATGAACCAGGTATTATCAGCTCCTCCAGGGTTTCCTTTAGTTGTTCAAGCTCCGCCACACCCTTGGTCATTCAGCTCACTGATTGGTAGAAGAGGGAGGACTAGGTGGCCATATTACAGTAACTTTTATGAAGAACATTATAAATGACTGGAACTCCTTTGAGGTATTTCCGAAATTTGTAATGTTGCGGATTACTTTCCTATTGTTTCAATGATGATGTTATTGTTCCATGTCAATCCCAGGGCCTGCATGCTCTTGTTTATGATATGGGTACTACAAATGAAATATGGGAATGGGTCAATCATTTAGAGGTATTTATTTTGGTTAATTCACAAAAGTTTCTTTTCTAGGCTTTAAAAAATAGTGCGTGCCTTTTTTGTGCATGTATCTTCATACATTATATCATGTGTTCATAGAGCATGCCTTTTGCACTTTACGTGTTCATCTTCCCAGAATAAATATTTATAGTTAAATTATGCTTTTTTGCAAAGGTAACCTTTATAAAGGGTAAACAAATCACCTTTTCCCCTATCTATAATTACAATTGAAGAATTTTTTTTCATTTATTGAAAGAAAAATACATTTTCTATACCATAAAACAAAGTGTCTGCCTGTTATGTGCATGTATCTTCACAGATTAAGATGCCACATGATGAGAAAATATATTTTAAAACCTTTATCCATTGATATATCTATTTTTTATGAATAAAAACACAAAAATATCTTTCGTTCACATTATATATTGCTTATCGACGTATATAGAGTCTATTGAATAAAAGGTGCAACTAGGTTCCATTTATTAGTTAAAAGTTTAACACGGGTTTGCCTGTTGCTTTGATGATTTATGATAACTTGATGGAATGGAAATTAGATATTCTATGCAAACCTGCACTCTATATACATTAGCCCAGGATACTGTGATAGGTTTTTTATTCTATTACGTTGGTCTTGGGGATCGAAGTAATTATTAATAGGAATAGTTGGGGGTACATGTATTCCATTGTTCGACGTGAAATTATTGGATTTATGAAAGATGAAAAACTAGAGGCCTTCCATGAAAAAGCAATACCCCTCTTGCCTAGTTGGTATAAACCAATATGGCAATTGAGTTACTTCTGGTGGTCAGGCAAGTGAAGAAGTAGATCCACCAGAGTCATTCACCTCACTTATTAGTAAAAAAAGTAAGGACTAGGTAGTCAGATGACAATAACTTTCATGAATCACGTCTAACTAACTACAACACCGTAGAGTTATTTCAAAAAATATGTAATCTTGCGGTTTACTTTCCTTCTGCTTCGATGATGATGTTATCGTTCCATGTCAATTCTAGGGCCTAGATAATCTTTTTTATGATATGGGTACTACCAATAAAATGTGGGAATGGGTCAATTTTTTAGACTAATTTGTTTGGTTATTTCATAAAATTTCATTTCCTGCACTTAAAGCGATAGCGCGTCCCTTTTGTGTGCTTGTATCTTCATATATTAATATGCCACATGATGAAAAAATATATCGTAAAACGAACCAGATATTACTAGCTCCTTCATGTTTCCTTTAGTTGCTCAAGCTTTGCCACACCCTTTGTCATTCAGCTCACTGATTGGTAGAAAAGGGAGGACTAGGTTGCCATATTACAATAACTTCTATGAAGCACTTTATAAATGACTAGAACGCCTTTGAGGTATTTCCAAAATTTGTAATGTTGCAGTTTACTTTCCTATTACTTCAATGATGATGTTATTTTCCATGTCAATCCCGGGGCCTACATGCTCTTGTTTATGATATAGGTACTACAAATGAAACGTGTGAATGGTTCAATCATTTAGAGGTATTTATTTTGGTTAATTCACAAAAGTTTCTTATCTTGGCTTTAAAATATAGTGTGTGCCTTTTGCGTGCATGTATCTTCATACATTAATTCATGTGTTCATAGTACGCACCTTTTACGCTTTGCGTGTTCCTCTCCCCAGCATAAATATTTATAGTTAAATCACGTTTTTTGCAAAGGAATTTTTTTATAAAGGGTAAAAAATTCACCTTCCTCCTCCATCTATAATTTCAATTAAAAAATTGTTTTTCCGTTATTAAAAAAATTCCTTTTATGTACTTTAAAACACAGTGCCTGCTTTTTATGTGCATGTATCTTCACAGATTAAGATGCCACATGATGACAAAATATATCATAAAAGCTTTATCCATTGATATATTTATTTTCTAGTGAATAAAAATACAAAATAATCTTTGGTTCACATTATATATTTTTTATCGACAACTATAGAGTCTATTGAACAAAAGATGCACGCGGGTTTCATTTATTAGTTAAAATTTTAATCTGGATTTTCCCGTTGCTTCAATGATTCATGAGAGCTTGATGGATTACAAATTAGATATTATGTTCAAGTATGTGCTCTATATACATTAGCCTAGGATAATATGATAACATTTTGATTTTAGTACGGTTGCCTTGGGATCAGAGTAATGATTAACGAGAACAGACGGGGGTATACGACTTTCATTGATCGATGTGAAGTTCTTGGATTTATGAAAGACGAACAACTGGAGGGCCTTCCATGAAAATGCAATACCCCTCTTGCCTAGCTGGTAGAAACCAATATGGCAATTGAGTTACTTTTGGTGGTCATGCAAGTGAAGAAGTAGATCCACCAGGGTCATTCAACTCACTTATTAGTAGAAAAGTAAGGACTAGATAGCCATATGCTAATAATTTCATTAATCACTTATAATTAACTACAACACCCTTGATTTATTTCAAAAAATATGTAATGTTGCGGTTTACTTTCCTGCTGCTTTGGTGATGATTTTATCGTTCCATGTCAATTCTAGGGCCTATATGCTCTTGTTTATGAAATGGGTACTACCAATAAAATGTGGGAAAAGGTCAATTTTTAGATGAATTTATTTTTCTCTTTCATAAAATTTCCTTTCCTGCGCTTAAAGCGATAGCGCGTCCCTTTTGTGTGCATGTATCTTCATATATTAAGATGCCACATGATGAGGATAAAAATCGTAAAATGAACCAGATATTATCAGATCCTCTAGTTGCTCAAGCTTCGCCACACCCTTGATCATTCAACTCTTTGATTGGTAGAAAAGGGAGGGCTAGGTGGCCATATTATAATAACTTTTATGAATCACTTATAAATGAATAGAATGCCTTTAAGGTATTTCCAAAATTTGTAATGTTGTTGTTTACTTTCCTATTGCTTTGATGATGATATTATTGTTCCATGTCAACCCTAGGCCCTACGTGCTTGTTTATGATATGGGTACTACAAATGAAACATGTGAATGGTAGAGTCATGTAGATGTATTTATATTGGTTAATTCACAAAAATTTCTTATCTAGGCTTTAAAATATATTGCATGCCTTTTGTGTGCATGTATCTTCACACATTAAATTATGTCTTCATAGTGCGTGCCTTTTGCGCTTTACGTGTTCAACTTCCCAGCATAAATATTTATAGTTAAATCACATTTTTTTTCCAAAGGTAAACTTTATAAAGGGTCAAAAAATCACCTTTCCCCAATCTATGAAAAAAAATCATTTCTGGTGCTTTAGAAGTAGGGATGATCATGGGTCTAGGAACGACTCAGACCCATAGGGTCTAGACCCATTGGTTCGGGTATGGGCCAAAAAAGTTTAGACCCATCGGGTCCGAGTCCGGGTATGGGTCTACATTTTTAGATACTGGTCCGGGTCTAAAATACTAAGACCCAAAACCAACCCACACCCAACCCGTAGACCCATATAAACCTAACTATATATCATATTACCCAATTTCTAAATAACTTTCATATTTTCTTTGTATTTTTTTCAAATTCAACAAATAATATGTATTGTATATTTTGTTATCTTGAATTATTAATTCTAATACATATTGAACTTCAATTATTTGCATTTAAAATAATATATATTTTATTTAGTGAAAAAAAGAAAATAATATTAGACCCATTTAGGACCAAGTCCCGTTTAGACCCATCGGGTATGGGTACGGGTCTAAAATTTTCATACCCTACGGATCCGGATCGGGTCTAGGCCTAACTAAATTTTCTTAGGGTTGGGTCTGGGTCTTATTAGACCCGGCCCATGATCATCCCTATTTAGAACACAGTGCCTGCCTTTTATGTGCATGTATCTTCACAGATTAAGATGCCACATGATGAGAAAATATATCGTAAAACATTTATCCAATGATATATCTATTTTTTAATGAATAAAAACACCAAAATATCTTTGGTTCACATTATATATTACTTATCGACAACTAAAGAGTCTATTGAATAAAAAGTGCACGCGTGTGGCATTTATTAGTAAAAAGTTTAACACAGGTTTGCTTGTTGCTTCGATGATTCATGATAACTTGATGGATCACAAATTAGATATTCTATGCAAGCATACGCTCTATATACATTATCCTAGGATAATATGATATGATTTTGATTCTATTACGTTGGCCATGGAGATCAGAGTAATGATTAATAAGAATAGTTGGGGGTATATGTATTTCACTGTTCGACGTGAAATTCTTGGATTTATGAAAGACAAACAACTAGAGGGCCTTCCATGAAAATACAATACCCCTCTTGCCTAGCAAGTAGAAGCCAATATGGCAATTGAGTTACTTAAAGTGGTCATGCAAGTGAAGAAGTAGATCCACCGGGATCATTCAACTCACTTATTAGTAGAAAAGTAAGGACTAGGTAGCCAGATGACAATAACTTTCATGAATCACTTATAACTAACTACAACACCCTTAAGTTATTTCAAAAAATCTGGAATGTTGTTTACTTTCTTGCTGCTTCGATGATGATGTTATTGTTCCATGTCAATTCAAAGGCCTACATGCTCTTGTTTATGATATGGGCACTATCGATAAAATGTAGGAATGGGTTAAATTTTTAGACGAATTTATTTTGGTTATTTCATAAAATTTCCTTTCCTGTGCTTAAAGCGATAACGCGTCCCTTTTGATTGCATGTACCTTCATATATTAAGATGCCACATGATGAGAAAATATATCGTAAAACGAACATGATATTATCAGCTCCTCCAGGGTTTCCTTTAGTTGGTCAAACTTTGACACACCCTTGGTCATTCAGCTCACTGATAGGTATAAAAAGGAGGATTAGGTGGGCATATTATAATAACAACTATGAAGCATTTTACTAATGACTTGAATGCCTTTGAGGTATTTCCAAAAATTTTAATGTTGTAATTTATTTTCCTATTGCTTTGATGATGAAGTTATCGTTCCATGTAAATCCCAGGGCCTATATGCTCTTGTTTATGATATGGGCACTACAAATGAAATGTGTGAATGGTTCAGCATTTAAAGGTATTTATTATGGTTAATTCAATAAAGTTTCTTATTTGGGCTTCAAAATTTAGTGTGTGCCTTTTGTGTGCATGTATCTACATACATTAAATTATGTGTTCATAGTGCGTGCCTTTTGAACTTCACGTGTTCATCTTCCAAGCAAAAAAATTTATAGCTAACTCACTTTTTTTTTTCAAAGGTAAACTTTATAAAGGGTCAAAAATTCACCTTGCCCCCTATCTATAATTACAATTTTAAAATTTTCATTTAATTTGAAAAAACTCATTTTCTTTGCTTTAAAACACACTGCCTTCCTTTTATATGCACATGTCTTCACATATTAAAATGCCACATGATCAGAAAATATATCATAAAACATTTATCCATTGATATATCTATTATTTTAATGGATAAAAACACAAAAATATCTTTGGTTCACATTATATATTGCTTATCGACGACTATAGAGTCTATTGAATAAAAGGTACAAGCGGGTTGAATTTATTACTAATAATGTTAACACAGTTTTTCCTGTTACTTCGACGATTCATGATAACTTGATGGAACGCAAATTGGATATTCTATGCAAGCATGCGGTCTATATACATTAGCCTAGGATAATATGATAGGATTTTGATTCTATTACGTTGGCCTCGGGGATCCGAGTAATGATTAACAGGAATACCTGTTATAACAACTGGGGGGCCTTCCATGAAAATGCAATGCCCCTCTTGCCTAGCTGGTAGAAACCAATATGGCAATTGAGTTACTTCTGGTGGTCATGCAAGTGAAGAAATAGATCCACCAGGCTCATTCACCTCACTTATTAGTAGAGAAGTAAGGACTAGATAGCCATATGAAAATAATTTTCATGAATCACTTATAATTAACTACAACACCCTTGATTTATTTCAAAAAATATGTATTGTTGCGGTTTACATTCCAGCTGCTTCGATGATGATGTTATCGTTCCATGTAAATTCTAGGGACTACATGCTATTGTTTATGATATGGGTACTACAAATAAAATGTGGGAATGGATCAATCTTTTAGATGAATTTATTTGTGTTATTTCATAAAAATTCCCTTCCTACACTTAAAGCCATAGCGCGTGCCTTTTGTGTGCATGTATCTTCATACATTAAATTATGTGTTCATAGTGCATGCATTTTGAACGTTACGTGTTCATTCCCAGCAAAAAATATTTATAGTTAAATCACATTTTCTTTCCAAAGGTAAACTTTATAACGGGTCAAAAATTCATATTGCTTCCCTATCTATAATTACAATTAAATATATTTTTTCATTTAATTAAAAAATATTCCTTTTCGTGCTTTAAAACACAGTGCATGCCTTTTATGTGCATGTATCTTCACAGATTAAAATGCCACATGATCAGAAAATATATCATAAAACATTTATCCTTTGATATATCTATTTTTTAATGAATAAAAACATAAAAATATCTGTAGTTAACATTATATATTGCTTATTGACAACTATAGAGTCTATTGAATAAAAGGTGCATGCTAGTTTCATTTATTAGTAAAAGGTTTAACACGGGTTTGCCTGTTGCTTCGATGATTCATGATAACTTGATGGATCGCAAATTAGATATTCTATGCCAGCATGCGGTCTATATGCATTAGCCTAGGATAATATGATAGGATTTTGATTCTATTACGTTGGCCTTGGGGATTCGAGTAATGGTTAACAGGAATAGCTGGGGTGTATGTATTTCATTTTTTGACATAAAATTATTGGATTTTGTAAGACGAACAACTGGAGGGTTTTCCATGAAAATGCAAGACCTCTCTTGTCTAGCTTGTAGAAACCATTATGGCAATTGAGTTACTTCTGGTGGTCATACAAGTGAAGAAGTAGATCCACCAGGGTCATTAGCTCACTTATTAGTAGAAAAGTAAGGACTAGGTAGCCATATGAAAATAACTTTTATGAATCACTTTTAACAAACTACAACACCCTTGAGTTATTTCAAATAATATGTAATGTAGCGGTTTACATTCCTGCTACTTCAATGATGATGTTATTGTTCCATATAAATTCTAGGGCCTACATGCTCTTGTTTACGATATGGGTACTACCAATAAAATGTGTGAATGGTTCAATCTTTTAGACGAATTTCTTTTGGGTATTTCAAAAATCTTCCTATCCAGCACTTAAAGCCACAGTTAGTGCCTTTTGTGTGCCTTTTTCTTCATATATTAAGATGCCACATGATGAGAAAATATATCGTAAATGAACCGGATATTTTCAGCTCCTCCAGGGTTTTCTTTAGTTTCTCAAGCTTCGCCACACCCTTGGTCATTCAGCTCACTGATTGGTAGAAAAGGGAGAACTAGTTGGCCATATTACTATAACTTCTATGAAGCACTTTATAAATAACTAGAACGCCTTTGAGGTATTTCCAAAATTTGTAATGTTGCAGTTTATTTTCTTATTGCTTTGATGATGATGTTATTGTTCCATGTCGATCCCAAGGCCTATATGCTCTAGTATATGATATAGGTACTACAAATGAAATGTGTGAATGGTTCAATCATTTAGAGGTATTTATTTTGGTTAATTCACAAAAGATTCTGATCGGGGCTTCAAAATATAGTGCGTGCGTTTTCTGTGCATGTATCTTCATACATTAAATTATGTGTTCATAGTGCGTGCTTTTTGAACTTTATGTGCTCATCTTCCCAGCAAAAATATTTATAGTTAAATCATGTTTTTTTCAAAAGGTAAACTTTATAAAGGGTAAAAAATTCACATTGCTACCCCATCTAGAATTAAAATTAAGTATATATTTTTTCATTTAAAAAATTCCTTTACTGTGCTTTAAAACACAGTGCCTGCCTTTTATGTGCATGTATTTTCATAGATGAAAATGTCACATGATTATAAAATATATTATACAACATTTATCCATTGATATATCTATTTTTTTATTGAATAAAAAAATAAAATATCTTTTGTTCACATTATATATTGCTTATCGACGACTGTAAAGCCTATTGAATAAAAGGTGCATGCGGGTTGCATTTATTAGTAAAAATTTGAATGAGGGTTTGCCTGTTGCTTCGATGATTAATGATAACTTGATGGATTGCAAATTAGGCATTCTATGCAAGCCTGCACTCTATATACATTAGCCTAGGATAATATGATAGGATTTTGATTCTATTACGTTGACCATGGGGATCAGGGTAATGATTAATAGGAACAGTTGGGGGTATATGTATTTCATTGTTCAACGTAAAATTCTTGGATTTATGGAAGACGAAAAACTGGTAGGCCTTCCATGAAAATGCAATACCCCTATTGCCTAGCTGGTAGAAACCAATATGGAAATTGAGTTACTTTTGGTGGTCGTGAAAGTGAAGAAGTAGATCTACAAGGGTCATTCATCACACCTATTAGTAGAAAAGTAAGGACTAGGTAGTCATATGACAATAAATTTCATTAATCACGTATAACTAACTAAAACACTGGGAGGTCGTGTCGTACCTCTCAAAAATACTATTTTAAACCTTTTTTGTTTATAACTACAACTAAGTAGATAGTGGCAAGTCGGGGTCGTCCACAGAGACAAGTGATATTTCCAAGTGTTCGCTCATAAAATGGTAAATACTACGCTAGATATGTAGATATACATACATATAAAAGCACATAAGAAAATGGGGGGTTTTGCTTTGGTTTTTCTAAGTTAACAATTTAAAGACAAGTTAAACTAACAAAGCATACAATAACTAAAATAGGATTATGTACGAATTTTGGAGTTATGGGGGCAATTGATTTACACTTCCAAACCTTCTATCTATCACTGAACATATAACCTATTCAAAACCTTTACTACTAGTTTTGAAGATAAATCTTCCATTCTTCTTTGGTTGTAGTTTACTAGAGTGAATTCAACATCTCTAGCTGAACCTCACTAATGACCCCTTTAGTCGTTCAACGCCTAAAGGTATCTCATTAATGGAATTAAGCTCAAAGGATCAACAAGTTTGGTAATACTTATCAACACTACACCGTGTCTAAGCATTGAACCAATTCATGCATTCACACAAGATTAGCCAAGAACATTCAACACTCATTAACTTCTGTCATGTCCTACACAAATAAACATGACGAAGAATTCAACATCACCACATTTACTAGCACTCATCAAATCACCAACAACATTAGAAGCCCTAAATCATGCCTTTGGATTTCATATCAAAAAGGGAAGAATTAGCGACTTTCTTCAAACCCTAACACATAATCATACAAGCATTTCATATACCCAAACTTCCAAAATCATAAATGAATTCAACAACCCATTTCAACACAATAAATGCACAATATATAAAGCATTAAATGGCTTATAAAAAATGTCAAGACATGAGCTTGGAAGCCTAATCAATTGCTCCCAAGGTTGTGTTTAGCTACTAGAGTTCATACAAATTAACACAAGAAAATCAAACATGAATTTAAGATGAAACTAAGAGAGAAAATAGAAGGAAATCAAGGGTTTTTGGGGTTCAGAACCGGGGAGAGAAAAGTTGGAGAAGAAGATAAAAAGAAATGAGTATTTACAGTACAAAAATCCAAAAAAAAGTAAGTCTGGGTAGGTGGCCGTCGTGACTCTTGATGGCCAGCGCACTCTGCCCTCAAGTGACTTAATCTTTTTGGTCTTCAAGTATTCTTCTCTTCCTTTCTCGGGTCTTCAAAAGTCTTCATAGTGTTCAAAATGGAGTCTTCAAGGTCTTCAAATATTCAACAATTACCCGTCTCACGGAATTCTTATTACAAGTGAGAAAAGCGATAAAATCGCTCTCAACTCTAATAATAGGAATTCAAGGTGAAATAGAGTATCCAAAGCACAAATGTATACCAAAATTAGTACACAAAATCCCAAAATAATTATATAACATAGACACACCATTAGGCACCTTGCCCAAGAGTAATCAACCCCATAAGCAATGGGAAAGCCACTAACTGAAAAAAAAAACTCCCTAATAGATCACAATCTTGGAGAGAGGAACATAGTATAAGGATCACAATCACACAACCCAGACATAAATAAGGGAAAAGGACAACATACAAGGTAACTAGTTATTGACTAAGAAAAACTACTACAAGAAACAACACCTATTACTTCATCTTTTTTACCTCAGTTTTTTCCTTAGAACAAATAACCGAAGTCAAAAGTTTTTTTACCCTAGTTATTGTTTTTCGAGGTAAAAGATATTACTTATCCCGGTTATGAAATAACTGAGGTAAATAAAATGTTTTTTACCTTTGTTATTTTTTAACTAAAGTAAAAGGTTTAAAAAACAAAGTAAATGTTCTTACTGAATAGCGTGTGATGGCGCATATAATGTTTAGGATAACAACCTACTTTGCATTATATGTCATTATTAATGTGATGAACAATCGACGTCGGTGGTATGTTAAATAGAAGAGGTAAATAATATGATTTTTGCTTCGGTTACTTTATAATCAAAGTAAAAGGTTAAAAAATGAAGTAAATATTCTTACCGAATAATGTGCGATGTCACATATAATGTTTTAGGAGAACAACCGAATTTGCATTATATTTCGTTATTAATGTGATGAAAGACTGACGTCAGTGGTATGTTACACTCTAGAACATTTAGAGGTTAAAGTTGTGTGAAAATGATTGACTTTTTGTCTACGAAAGTATTTTTCAATGGTTTTCAAAACCATTGTAGAAAATGACATTGAATGGTACTGTTGAAAATGGTTGTTAAAATAATGCATAGATCAAATTGCAAAACAGTTAATTATTGTTCAAATATTGTATTTAAATTATTATTAAACATAAGTAAAAAAAATTCCTTACAGTTAGTATATAAATTTGAATAAGAATTGTCTTAGTTCCAACAAAACAGAAATTGCAATAAACTCAATCAGCTCAGATTATGATGACCTTGAAGACAATTGGACCCAACTTCTGTGACATCAAAGAACAAGTTATCCCCAATGCATAGGCAGTTGCAATTAAGTAACTCGAAAAAACCCTTTGGGGATAGGGTCTTGATCTTCCTACCCCTCGAGTAGTTCATGCGCCACCCTCTTCCTTAACACATTAGCACAACGGGAACTTTTCATTTAGTAGGAGGGGGTACAATGTCCCTCGGGATGTACTGCATCACAAAAAACATTTATTATAATATATGTGTTATTAACAATTAACAATATTAATTTAAAATCTAATAATTACATGCATTTACTTAGCTAGATAGGTCTTATCAATGTGGGGTTTGTCCCGATGTTTTATTGCTTCAGAGTGCAATAGACACTTGGGTTATCAGCACCCATTATATGGTGCTCAAGGTCAAACACAAGAGATTCTGGGGTGCTCCGTTATGTGGAGAACTGTATAAAAATAATAAAATATTAATTGTCATAAACTTTGAATATATATAAGTATATATAAGTAAATATATATAAGTAAATATGTATGAGTAAAATTAGTCATTGACTTGGAAAAATAGCCGGTTGGAGGATCCTTTGCCAGCCATTACTCCTGAATAATATAGGAAAATTATTAGTGCATAAAACACCTTAAAAGTTAAAGAGTGAGACATCGGCCATGTGCCGCATGTACATGTTGGGTAACAATGTCATGGTCGACATGTACCAGCGACGTTGTTCATCAGTCGACCAGACCCAACATGTGACCCGCAGAAGAATGAGTTTGAATTTACAATTTCAAAGCAAGCTAAAACGCATGTAGGCGACGTCGGTAACCGGTCAGTTAAATTGATGGTTAAACTGACAAAGATACGATATCTATTTTAAAAAAATCACAAAAATTATGAATGTACAACGTCGCACTATATTTTCATCGATCGAAGGTTAACTGACAGGCCATTGGTAGGCCACTGACATTGCATTTGATCCTAGTAGCTATTACCAAATCACAGAGAACAAAAAAACATGCTTGAAAAATAGAAAATTATACGAAAATGACCAAAATATACCAAAACATAGAACCTAGTTTGACATATAAGGAAACTTCACAATATAACTAATCCATAAAAATTAGAAAACCAAAACCACACTAAGAAACACATTCACACACCATATAAAGAAAATTTTCAAGGAAAAATTACAAAGGTGAAGGAGTAGGAAGAGTTGAAAAACCTTACCTTCGACAAAAGAAGAGATGAGGGGGTGGGGGTTTGTGGAATTCACGAGAAACTTGAAAGTAAATGCTTGAAATGATTTCAGAAGTGGGCTCCACATATATAGTTGTTACGAACCCTTTTAATTTTCCTCGACGTGTGTGACATCGTATGTTAATCGACTTTACCGATAACTAACCGAACTATGACGGACATTAGCTTACTTGAATGTGGGCCTAACAATTTTGGCCCACTAGCAAAACAAATGACCCCGCTTTTGATAAAAATGAATATAATTGACTTTCATAACATTTAATAGTATATAAGAAACTACTAATTAAAATTTAAAAGTGTCTATGAATAACTTCTGGCCAAATTGGAGATAAAGTTGTGAATTCACATTGTTAGGACTATGTTTTTTCCGATTTGAGCATCAACGGGTCGTTGGAAGGGAAATAAATCTTCACATAGAGTATTTGACAATACTTTTCAAAAATTACATTATGGCCCGAACATCCTTGAATATTCCCAAAACTTCAGAAATCTGCAAACCCGAACATAAGGGAAAATGTTGATATGGAGATTTTTTGTACTATCTAAGAGGGATACAGACTAGGGTAACCTTCCCTCATTTCTACTAGTATTCCATTAATACCCTTATGATGAGCGTTATAAGATTCACATAGAATCACATGAAATGACATATTCTTGATTTTTTATGAAATTAAAAGATAATAAAATTTCATCCATCAAATTTTTAAAAGGGCTAGTACGTGGAGTAAATTGTAGATACTTACATATAAGTATACAAGGGTAGATCAAAAGAACTTAGGGAAGTCTCCATATGATCATGTCAGTTTATTTTATAACTCTTGGTTATTATAAGTTCAATTAGGGATGACAAATTTCCTTTCCGGGATGATCAGAATCAATTTCGGGGAAATCGGTGAACTTTTTTTACTTTTTGCACTTAGGTCCCTCCAAGAAAGTGGAAAAAGTGAAAATGCGAAATTGTTGATACCCTTATCTATTTACATTGCTACGACCATGTTTTTTTTATTTTGGCATCATCAGGTCAATCTAAGGGCAAAATATTTTGACGACACTTTTTTGGAAATTACACCATGACCTATGTATGCGACGTTGCAAGAACCTCGAATGCAACGAAACTGGAACTGAACTACTATCGATGTTGGTCACCCTGTATATTCTAGCGAGAACCAAAAATTTGAGCTGAAAATTTGCGCAAAAATTTTGCCCAAACTCTATTTCGTCTCATTATTATTCAGCAACAACAACCATTTCATATCTTCAAAATAGTCCCACCAAAACACACTACCGAAATTCTTTCCATTCAGACTATTACAAAAATTCAAGTGCTCAATCAAATTGCTCCTCTAAAACATCAACAAGTATTAGAGGATCGATGGAGCATATCTGGGTTCAAACTAATTGAAGTAGTTTTCCATCCATTCCATGTTCATTTTGCAATTTTATTACTGATTCTCTCTATGTTATTTTTTTCCTGGTACACATATTGAATATATTTATGAAGTATGATAATTGTATTACCTGTTCTGTAGTATATAGTGTTTGTGTTATCAAAGTAATGCCATATTTGTATGTAGTGAGAAAAAAAGGCTTAGATTAGGGCTGATTATGGACAATAACTACTTTTTCAAAAGAACACATTTCGAATGTGTGATGTCGGTCTCAGTCAATCGGCCCTTGCGACATGTTCTTGAACAAAGATCGATAAGTCTAGGAAATACTTGAAATTATTATGAATGTCCGATGTCGGTCAACATGTCGGCCGGTGCAACTTCAATGTTATTGATGTGACGTCAAATGCATGTATTTTCCGAAGCATTTAACTTCTCTTTTGTTTTCTTTGTATTGGAATATTTCTAGATTTAGGCAGGTTTACATTATAAGAGGTTTAGATAATTTTTGTTAAATTTATGTATCTAAATCCTTCATTTTAAACTTATTTTGAGTCTAATGATTCTTGGTCCTTGCGAGCATCTAGATTCCTTTTTTGTGAGCTTAATTTGAAGATTCCTCGTAAAAACTTTGGAGTATTTTAATGAAGGCCATTTGCAAAGATGTTAGAACATTGAAAGCTACGAGTTAAAATAAGGTAGAAGATAAAAGGGTCGAAGAAGGAAGACAAAGAAGAGGATGAATTATGATCCGGAAGTTTGAACCAAGTTCTTTGAGTGATCCAAAATGATCCATCCTCTAAGGGCGGTACCATTGGATTTTTCTTCTCAAGCGCTATAAAATAAACTACAAGAGCTCCCAAATCAGATAACTGGTTCATCTGTAGCAGTGCATACAAGCTGAAGAAAAGAGGGACCAACGAGCACATGGCCCGTGCACCCAAAATAAAGGGGCAAAACAGCCCTCAGAAGCAAAACATAGGGCCTCAATGAGTGCATAGCCATGCACCTCTACTACATTTTTATCTTTTCCTTCGCCAAATTAGACTATAAATAGCCTCTGCCTTATCCTCATTTGAGACCCTTTTCTATTGGCCAAATATCCACTCTTGAAAAACCTAGTTCTTCATTTTCTCTTCATTGTTTCCATCTTTTTTTTTATGATTATGCCTTGTATTTTTAGTATGACTTGGATTAGCTATACCCTTAGTCTGGGGAACAATTGATTGTGGCTTCCTTGTCTATATCTTGGGAATCATTTCCATCTATTTAATGTTTTGTCTATTGTGCATTTATGAGCTTTTGGTTGTTGGTGCATTTTTGTGGTTTGAAATTTGATAACATGAAGTGCTTGTATGATAACTACTTATGTAACACCTCAAAACTTCGACCAACTTGCTCAACGCAAGTGCAAGGTCGGACCTGAGCTTGTTACTAAGAGTCATACTAATCGGATTACTTACATCTAGTAACAAGCAATATAGATTATGTGGAAGCAATTTTAGAATTCAAAACTTAACTTACTATTACAATGTGAAAGTATTATAAAAGTATTTTACATGGTTTAACAATAAATTTCTATAATGGTCTCTAGCTTCAAAAGTTCATCCAGGATCCTATCCCCAAGTGAAGTAAAGGCTTCCACAGAAGCTCTCACTCTATTTTCTCGGTTCCACCTACGAGGGTTGTATAAAATAAGGCAAGCTTCTTTCTTAGTGAGGTTCCATCACCAGTATTTACCAAGTGGAGTTTTAGTAATTTACTAAAACAAACAGCCACGTAAATCCTAGCACATAGTAAAATGATGCGGGTTAATGCCAAGTTGCAGTCAAGTGCCTATATGGAAACTCTGACTAACATAAAGAGCATAAGCTTTTCAGTAGTGCTTGAAGGCTATCGGATCCAGGAATTCACATTCGTCAACCACAACCAATATGTTCAATTATAAGCTCGTATTAGTACTAGATGGTTATTCTAGCATACCAGAAACTCCACGTGTATCTGACCTAATCATACGGTCCGGTCTGTACCGTTCCTTGTCAACTTCAACCGAACTACAATCGCATCGAGGACACCAAAAACCACAGATAAGTAATCGGGTAGCACGTAATCCAAGTTTGACACTGCAAGATAAAGTACAAACCGATCATCCACATAAAATATCAAGGCAATTATTTCACTTAGTATCACAATAATTAGGCATAGTGTGATAAATTACACATTGTTCTTAGTTAGTATGAAACCAATTAAAAGGCATGAATAAAACTTAATAGTATTAAACATTTCATATAAAATTTTAAACTAACAGTTCTAATTTAACAGACATAAAATGAAATATAATAATAACTTTTAATTTAATTCATGTTAGGGTGATGAAAACACTCACTAGATCATTTCCGGTGTGTTTCCTTACCCAGAGAGCTTGGCCGCAAGTCCTTACACTACGACAAGGTTTAGGTAATTGGATTATGTTGTTTGTTTTGGTATGAAGATCAAAGAATTTTCAAGCCTTTACAAATAAAGTAAGAAAATCTATCCACAGTAAAAAGTTAAACAAAGCTGAACCAAAGCTACATTTCACCTGCTACTAACTCTTCCAATTTCTCCTTCCATTTCCTCTGATTTGTCTATTTGCATTCAGATTCAATCTGTTGTGCTACTGTTTCCTTCTTTAGCTTCACTTTCTGAAATAAACTTTTGTTTCTTTCAATCTATGCCTTATATAGTGCAGTGGTCCATTTCATCAGTTTCTGATTCTGTTTCCTTCTTGCTGCCAACAGAAGCTTTTTCTTTAAGTTTCTTAGATTTGCATCTTCTGTTAAGCCAAGAATTCCCATCATCTTTCTCACAAATATGCATTCAGTGAACTAGTGGTTTGGTGTTTCCTGTTTCTGATCACACATACAGCAAAGAGGTTATGCACTTAAAATTCCAAACCCTACAATCTATCCACAGTTGGAAGGAAGTTCTTCAACATCATCCAAAGGAACATTCTGTGTTTGGGTAGGATCTTCTTGTGCCAAATAATAATTTCATACTTTTCTTTCTTCCCCAATCCCTTCAACACATCATAAACTTTCCTGATCATCAATCTGCCTTTTGTGTCAGTACATTCTTTCAGGATTTGATAATATTGTCCCTTAAATCTGCATAAGAGTTTCCATGTTCCACTGTTACCATCTTTGTAGATGAAATAGATCTATCTTCTTCGTATAGTAAGTTTGTATGCATCTCATCCATAGCACATCCTTCTTTGAGTTCAAGTCCCAAAGATGCTTGCAGATTGCAGCCTTGTTCCACACAGAGGGATTTTTTAATCCCATTCTTCCTAGTGTCTTACTTCTGCTCAGTGTGTTCCAAGCTGCAGGTGTAAAACCTATATTCCCTTCATCTCTTCCCCATAATAAGCTTCTGCATATTTTGACTATTCTTTCATAACCACCTTTAGGGATACTCAGTATGCTTGCCCAGTAACATGTAATACTTAGGAGTATTGTGTTTATGAACTATCCCCTATCTCTGTGGACAATCCCAACTTGCCACTAGCTACTTAGTTGTAGTTATTAGGGAATAAGGGCTTAAAAATAGTGTCTTTGAGAGGTACGCTGACGACTTCCCACTTATCCTATGTAGGTAGGAGATATTCTCAAGTTTTGCTCATAAAATGGTAAATACTATGCTAGATATATAGACATTCATATATATATATATATATATATATATGTATAAAAGCACATAAAGAGGGGGGGTTTGGTTTGGTTTTTCTAAGAAAAATATTTAAGCGCAAGTCACACTAATAAAGCATACAATTACTAAAACGGAATTAATTACGAATTATGGAGTTTTGGGGGCAATTGACT
>JAULKJ010204129.1:0-14088 GCA_032355405.1 Rubia balearica
AAAAACTGGTTTTACCGTTTAGCCTTTAAATACTAAACCTACTGTGTTCCAACGTAATCCTAACCAAGTACGTAAAAGAAATAAATAAATCACCCAAGATACACGACTTGGTTACGCAGTTCGGTGAAATTCACCTACGTTTGCGGGGTCTGGTCCAATTTAGAATAAATCCACTAATCAGAAAGATACAGTACAAAGTACACCATACGACTATACTTATCTTTTCTAATTCTAAGCGTGTGGATTTTGCAAGCTTCCCTTGCTACCGATCCGCCTTGATCAGACTCTCTCTGATCTCGAAACTCGTCGTCGCTGGATCTCCTCCTTCCGAGGAATTAAGGTATACGTTTTAAACTTTAGACAACAGGTTGTGTGTGTTGGAACATGGTCAGATTTGGCTCTGGCAACGTATTTCTTCGAAAGAAAAAAAATTCCGCCTTGAGAATTTTTCTAAATTAAATTCGTAAGATGCAACCGTGTAATTTCCTCCTTTTATAGTCCATATGTAGATTAGAATATCCATGATTATCTCCATAATAATCCTATTCCAAATCTACTTCTTGAAGCATATCCAAATCGCTTAAATAAAGGCATTTACCTTATCTCAAATATCCCATAATTATTCTTCAATTCTAATTCCATAAATGTAGAGATCCTTCCATAGTTCTATAATGCTTCCATAACTCAAATATTGCATAATCACCAATTACCATAAATCAGAACCAATGTAATATTCTCGTCCGCAATACTTAGCCTCATAACCTTCCATTCGGCCTATGTTCCAACATGGTAAGTTTTTTCTTCATAAGTTCACAAATTGCCAATTAATAAATCATGACTTTACAGATCTTTCATCCTCTCATGATACATTTGGTTCTTGGTCAAGTGTATCCTGCTTTGATTATCACAAAACACCTTCACCTCATTTTGCACAATCCCGAGTTCACCGTTCAACCCCTTTAACCAAAAAGATTCCTTCACACCCTCCGTGAGGGCGATGTACTTAGCCTCCGTTGTGGAAAGTGAAATGACTGGTTGTAGTTGCGCCTTCCAACTCACTGCGCAACCAAATAAAATGAATACATACTCAGTCAACAACCGCCTCTTGTCCAAGTCACCTGCAAAGATCGCATCAACATATCCTCTCAACTGTGTAAGCCAACATTTGAAGTTCCCTTCACAAATCGAAAATCCACTTCGTTACCTACCAAAGTTCTCTTCCCGGGTTGGCCATAAATCGGCTCACAAGGCTATCCGCATATGCGAAATTCAGTCGTGTGCGCACCATGGCATACATGAGGCTTCCAATGACATTTACATAAGGAGTCCACTCCAAGCTCGCTTAACCCTTCTTGGTTTTTGTCGACATTTTTGTGAAGAGTTTGAAATGAGTCGCCAAAGGTGTTTGAACCGCTTTTGCCTCCGAAATCCCGAACTTAGCCACTACTTTCCAAAGATAATCACATTGAGACACAAATAATTCACCGCATATCCTATCCCATGTGATTTCCATCCCCAAAATATTCTTGGTCAGCCCCATGTCTTTCATTTCGAACTCATTATTCAATAGTCTTTTCAAGTCACGAACCTCATTCTTATCTTTCGACGCTATCAACATGTCATCCACATATAGCAACAAGAATACTTTTCAACCATTCACCCACATATAATAAACACAACTATCATAATTGCTCTAAACAAAACCATTTCGAACTATGAACTCATCAAACCTAAGATACCATTGCCTTGGGGATTGTTTCAAGCCATAAAGAGATTTTCTAAGAAGACATACCTTTTCTTCATCTCCAACCTTGGTGAACCCTTCCGGTTGAGCAATGTAGATCCGCTCCTCAAGATTCCTATGAAAAAAATCCATCTTGAAATCCATTTGCTCATGCTCTAAATCATATTGATTTACAGCGAAAATTGTATCGATGTGTGCTTCACCACTGGGGAGTATATTTCATTATAGTCGACCCCATTCTTTAGCGTGAATCCCCTAGCCACCAATCTCGCTTTACACTTTGGCTTCTCAAACCCCATAATGTCCTTTTTTCCATTTGAACACCCAGTTCTAACCAACCACCCATTGGTCTCTAGGCTTGTCCACTAGTTGCCACGTTTCATTCTTCTCAAGTGATGCCATCTCATCCTCCATTGCACGCTTACAAGATTTATGATCTTTGCTTCACATCACATCTAGATAAGATCTAGGTTCCGAGTTATCCAACTCTCCTGCGGAAACCAAAGCAGAGGCCACTAGATCAGAATAACCATAACTTTTTGGTGCCCGGGTCTCTCTCCTAGTTCGGTCCCTTACCAAGTTATATGATCCAAGCTCTTGATCATCGTCATGACCCCTTTCGCCTTGATCATCAACCTCCTTATCATCAATGCCTTCATCATCACCTTCCCCATCTTCACTACTCTTTCCCAATAGCTTTACCTCAATTTCGACCATTTCTTTAGAAACCTCCTAGTTATCCTTGGCTCCTTGAGTCACTACAGTCATATAGTATTCAGAATCTCTAAAGACGCATCCTGGCTATTGATGCACTTTGAAGTTCCACTTCATTGTACCATAATTTCTAACCCTCACGCCTTTCGGGTATCCAAGAAACATACACCTCTTCACCCTATGATTAAGATTGCCCTCCACACAACCAAACACACGTAAGTTGTCAAGTTTTAGAGATGAGCCACTTCACACTTCTTCAAGCGTTTTACAATCCAAAGCCATCGAAGGACACCTATTGATCATGTAAGGCGTCGTGTTAATGGGTTCTCCCCAAAACCTCTTTGGCATATCGACTTTGAATAACATACATCTCAACCTCTCAAGAAGCACCTGGTTTATCCTCTCAGCAAGGCCATTTTGTTGGGGGGGTTCGTCAGACGGTTCTATGCCTAACCATCCTCTCATCTTTGGCAAACTGGTTAAACTCATCACTCAAGAACTCCAAACCATTTTCCTTCTGAAACTTCTTCATCTTCCTCCCCGTTTGGACCTCAACCATCTTTTTACAATCCTTGAACTTGCCAAAGGCCTTATCCTTGGATGTCAAGATGTACATCCAAACATTACGAGAACAATCATCAATGAATATGATGAAGTACCTACCTCCACCTTGAGTTGGCAATCTTGACGGCCTCCACAAATCCGAATGCACATAACTCAATGTATCCCGAGTCACTTCTATGGAGCGTGGAAACTTCACCCGTGTGTCCTTACCATAAATGTAATTCTCGTAAAACTCTAGGTTGCGAAGTTTATCTCCCCCAAAAAACACCTGCTTATTCAACTCTTTCAACCCTCTCTCACGTACATGACTAAGCCGTTTGTACCAAAGGCTCGCCAAAGAAGCTTTCTGTGGCTTCGCAATAGCCGCCACATCACCAACCACCGTGCTCCCATGAAGAACATAATGGCAACTTTCCCTAATGCCCTTATGACCACAAGCGCACCCTTAGTGACAATCAAGACATTCTTCTCGCCCTTCCTACAAAAGCCACGTTGGTCTAATATAACAAGTGAAATCAGGTTCCTCCGCAATTCCGGGACATATCTCACCTCCGCTAATATCCACTCCATCCCATTATGGGTCTTGATTCTCAGCGAACCAATCTCCGCCACCTTACATGAATTGTTGTTCCCAAACAATACCTCACCTAAAGGTGCCTTTTTGTAGCTTTCGAACCAACCTTCATTCGGTGTCATGTGGAATGAGTAACCGGAGTCCATGATCCATTTTTTATCTGGACACAAGGTCGACACTACAAGGACCTTAGAGTCCTCGTATCCATGGTCCACACATTGGGCTACCGCTACTTCACCATCTCGCCTCTTGGTCTCTCCATCTCCTTGATCAAAAAAATTCTTCTTCACGGGTCCTTCATGGCACTTGTAACACTTAATGATGAACTTCTTCGAGTTCTGAGACTTCAACCATGACTTCTTCTTGCCTTTGAAATCTTTCTTGTCTAACCTCCCTTGGTGCACCACCAAGCAATCTCCGCTAGTAGACTTAATCTTCATCCGTCTTTTGTGCTCCTTAGACTTCTACAACCTCATCGAGGGTGATATCGTCCCTCCCATGTTTTAGGATATCAACAGTGTGCTCGTAGGCAACGAATGAAGCAAAACTAAAGCTTGATCTTCATCATCATACTTCAACCCAATGTTTTCTAAATTTACCACCAACTTGTTGAACTCATCAAGATGGTCCATCAAGTCTCGCCCTTCCGTAATCTTGAATGTGAAGAACCATGCCTTGAGAAATAAACATCGTGACAATGTATTCATCATGTAGAGAGATTCTAACTTTAACTAAACCTCCAATTTTGTCTGAGAGTAACAATTTGTGTCTACCATTAGGTATCTTGAGTGGTGGGCTTTAGCTGTGATTCATGAATCTTTGAAGCTTCAACAACAAACTCCGAGTGGTAAAACTGAGACTTTTGGCTTCTGTCTTGAACGAATCAGTTTTATTCCGGGGTTTTCATAGTTTTTTTATGTGATTGTGTCTTATGTTCTGAATTATCTTGTCTTGGTTATTCTCCATTATGCTTAATTTATTTGGTAATAATGACAAAGATATCCGACTCAGAATAAATCTGGAGTAAAAAAATTTAATTGACAAAGATAAGAAAGGATAATCATAAGATAAGAATGGATAATCATAAAATTATTATATATATTTAACATTATTCGGAAAAAATACATTTCTTTGCAATCAACAACATATTTATAAGAGTAATGATATTCTCATTGAAACATCATAGTGAAACATCATAGTGAATGACGTGGTATTAGAAAAATGACCAATATATCCATTGTTAGTTACACTTTTCTAGGAAGGTGATTAGTGATTTGGTTTTTTTTATTAATGACACATAATTCATTATGATGTTTCACTATGAATTTTCACTAATTATCATTATTAGATCTATTTATAATTGCTCACACAAAACTACAACTGTGCATTTCATGTGCAAATGCGGTGTAACCATGGAGGACGAAGACCATAAGACCGGGAGAGGACCGCAATTTCTTCCTAGTCGATGTTGGAGCCACAGAAGGCGGTGGTGTTTTTTTAAAAAAAAAACAAAATCAGGGATGATAAACAATAAATAAAGTCAACCAAAACCTCTATAAATTCCTTCTTTCTCCAGCGATATCGACGCCAAACAACTCAAACGTGAAATGGTGAGGAAACCTGGTACCGACCGCCGGAGCATCAAGATGGAGCTCATATAGTCCAAGAGCCGCCGCCCCACGAGCTCGTTACCCTCTGCAGCGGACAGAACATTCTCTACATGCCCTCGCTGTCGGGGAAGACTGTGTACATGCACATTCGAGTGTCCCCGCGTGAATTAGGTGTTGGAGAGGTTTCAGAATTGCAGCTCAGCCTGGCGGTGCCGCCATTCTTGACGGCGAGAATGCCACGGTCCGGGTGCTGAACATGGAGCTGGGGCGGATCGAGAACGAGCTGCAGGCGTTGATCTTTAGCAAGCCTCCAAACGGAAGACGGAGAGATCCACGGGGAATGTCCCAATAACCGTCATCTTGGTTGTTCTCCAATGCGCTTAATATGTCGAGTGATAATGGACTTATTTAAGTGGATTTGCTTACAAACAAAAATTGAGAATTATTATGGAAAGAATTTTTTTGCAAGAACATTTTAATGACTCCTTGCAACTATAATTGTGCATTTCCTGCGCAAGTGTGGTGCTAACTAAGAGCAGAAGTTATTATATTTAATATTATTATGATATATATATATATATATGTATATTTATATATAGCAATGAACAACATATTTATAATATATAGCTCACAAAAAATTATAATTTCATGTGCAAAGTTTGCTTCAAATTGGTGTGTGATTTAAAATTGATTTCTATTTATTTTGTAAAATATATTTTCTCTATTTTTTTCTGAGTTGTTACTTAATCAACGGGGGCATACGCACCTGAGAGTCTTGGCAGCAATTGAATCCCCTTTTAGGAATTTTTGGCTTTTAGGTTAAATGTTTTTAAAAATATTTATACATCTAGATCCCATATTCTAAGAGATGTTTTATTTTACCTCACCTTATAATTTTGAGTGGCCCCGCTATCGGTACGCATTTTCACTTGATTACTAAAACGGCTTTGATTCTAAATAACATTCCTTACTTCATCACATAACCAAAATTTCCTGAACAGTTTGAATATTTTCTCTAGACTGAAATGCATGTATGCGCTTTGTCATATAGTATTTAGAAGAGAAAAGTGCATATACAACCCTACATAATTTATATAAGTGAAAATATAACCATTCCGACAAATTTAAACAAGAGTTTGATTAAAAGACCATTTTACCCCTCTTTAAAAACTAAAAAATACAAAAAAACTTTAAAATTCCCTTCCTACCCCCATGCCCCTGAAGCCCTAGCTAATCTTCTTCCTCTTCCTCTTTCCCTTTTTCTTTTCTTCATCTTCCACGTAGAGTCCAACTCCTTCTCCTATGAACTCCGGCATAGGCGGCGGCAACGTCATCCATCCACCTCTTCAATACTGTCTCACAATCTTCATTAGGGATTTCCAAATCATTTTAATTTCCTTATAATCAGAGCCCGGGGTTTTAAATTTGCTACTCTTCGGTACTTTTCTTCTCTTTTCCCAATATTAAAGAACTGAATTCTCAGGCAGAAAAAGGGTCGGTGGAAACTTGGGTAAGCACTATTCTTGCATGTGAGAGGTAAGCAACCCCAATCATCAATGTCTTCGAATTTAGCTCGTGCCTCTGTTGGATAAAGTCTTGATCTTTAGATTTTTTTAAAGGAATTTTCAAGAATTTTTTCTTAATATTATTGAAATTACTCAGTCAATCCCGGAAGATGAAAAAGATGGCAATAGTTCATATTAGTGGTGGTGCCGCCTCCGGAAGATGAAGAAGGTGGTGGTGGAAATGGGTTCTACTGGGTCAGGAAGATCGAAGTCGCTGCCGCCAGTTGCGAATCCAGACGAGGTTTAATTAGAATAATAAAAGGTAAAAGGTCTTAGTTTCAACATTAAAGTTTTATTATATAACATGTATTAGTTATAAAGTTTATAACCCGATTCATGCAACCTGTAAATTTTATCTTAATTTCTTCTATTTTACACTTTAAACCTTGGTCTTTCCATAACTTATGGAAAGACTGTCTTTCAAGAGACGGACTCAAATAATAATAAGAAAAGTAAATATCTCTTTTTTTATAATTATTTAAATTACCAATGCCAAAATCAAGAAGAAATATTTCTTCATTAATTCTTCAAATCTTCATTCTCTTCTAATTGCTTCTTTTCTTCTTTTTCTTCAAATGATGGAATAATGAAAAATCATTATCCATTGGAGCATACTACCTCGTTAAAAAACCCGTTGGGAAAAAGAGTATAGTATTAAGCTCTCCTTTAAGCTCCAAAATCCTTCAATTTCAATCTTTCTTACTTTCACCTCCAAAATTCTCCAATCACTAAATCTGCACAGAAAACACACTTAAAGTGTACATTATTCTCATAAAATATCAATTCAATACCCCAAATAAACAACACTAATCGCACACATCAATCCCCAAACCAGTCACTGTCTTGAAGTCTTCAAGCACAATCTGTACATTCTCAACAGATTTTTTGTTAGCAGCACAAAACATCAAAAAGTCATCTGCGAACATTAAAGAGTGAACACCAACTCTTTCACAGCTCTGGTGATAATCAATCAATTTCTTCTCAAATGCCCTATTTAACAGTCTAGTCATGTACTCCATACACAATACAAACAGTAAAGGGGACGTAGGGTCCCCTTGTTGAACCTCTTTCTTTGCAACCAAACTCTCTGTATAACCGCCATTTAGTGACAACAAGAAAGATGAACCCCTTATACACCTCAGTATCCATTCAATCATTCTACCAGAAAAATTTGAAGTATTCAGCAAATCATTCAAAAATCCCAGTCAATGCTATCAAAAGCATAGCAATTTTTTGTATCAAGGCAATGGCAATGCTACTGAATTCAGCTAAAATTTTCACCCCTTCAAAGAATTTTTTCACTGCCTTAACCACATCCTTCCCTACTGTATTTCAGGTTCCTTTAAAAATTGGCTGGTAAATCCATTCTTCCTTGGGCTCTTTGATGAATGTATCTCTTTCAAAGCCTGCTTAATCTCCTCATCACACACTGGTTGTATCAGCTTTTCTTACTTGCTTAGAATCAGTCTCCCACCATAATATGTAACACTCTTGTCAATTTTCCTTGTTTTATTTTTGCTTCCCAACTGCTGCTTGAAGTGTTTTACCAATTCAACATCAATTTCTCCCTGGTCTGCCACCACTGCATCTTTAACATTAAGAGTAATACTATTTTTTTTCTTTTTCTTGACTTCATGGCCTCATAAAATGTCTTAGTTGGTCTGTCCCCATCACAAAGCCATTGTCATTTTGATTTCTGCTGCAAGAATCTATATTCTGCCTCTTGTATTCTTTCTAGATCTTTTCTAGCCTTAACCTCTATTTCCTGTTTTTCCAGCGATAATGGATCATCATTCAGTTCCTCAAGTGTTGTTTTCCATTCCATTGATTTCAACTCCATTTTCCCCCAATAGCTCCAAATTCCCTCTTGTTTAGGCTTGTGAGAGGTCTATGTAAAGCATTTAACACAACAGCCAAATCAGCCAAGGAATCCACTTTTATACTATTCCACACATGTTTCACTGTACCCTCAAATAAAGGAGATAGGGAGCACATATTGAAATATTTGAAGGGCTTTCTAGGATTTTAAACTCCTATATCAAACCTGATTGAGGCAGGTGGTCTGACATTGCTTCACTTTTTACTTCACAAACTATTTTCTTCAGTTCTCTACCCCATAACTGATTCACCATTCCCCTATCCAACCTACTTATAACTCTTTCAGTCCCTACTCTCCAGTTACTCCAGGAATACAAGCTCCCAGTAGTTTTGATTTTCTCCAATTCTAAGACTTTCACTGTTTCTTGAAAGTCCTCTTTCTTTTTCTCCTTTACTAGCAGACCTCCAATTCTGTCATTGAATTCCAATGGAGAATTGTAGTCTTCTACAATCATCCATATTTTGGCTCTACCATCATAGCTCTTCAGGAATTGCCATAATGGTTCTCTTTTTTGTCCGGTGTTAAAGGCATACACTATAGTGTAGAAATAGCTTATCCTAGAAGCTTTAATCAGTACCTCCAAATCCATCCACTGTTCTCTCCTACTCAGTGTTTTTACTTCAAACTGACCCATTCTCTACATCACCCAGATTCTTCAACCAACAGCCACATCCACATTTGTTTCATACTCCCAGTTTAACCATATGCTCTTCCACATCTCTTTTTTTCCTTTTTTTTGTCTCTAGTAACCCCGGTAGACCAATATTGTCCCAGTATTTTGCACCCAGGATTTTGCATATCACTGACGTGTTCCACTACCGCGAGCTCTCCTCTACATCCTCCAGGGTTATTTCTCCCATCTTCAACCCTTAATCTTCAATTGGCTAATAGTATTTGATCTCTATTCATCCCCATCAAATAGGGCATTCCATTTCAATTCTTTCCCCTTTCCTACTCGTTCACCTCATGAGAGTCTTTTACCATCATTTGTCGTAGAGAATTCTCCCTCATCTGTTTTCACCAGCCTGCTCTTCCCCAGCCCAATGAATTCCACATCCTCCACAGCTCGTTTTGTTAAGCATTCTATCACTTCTGCTGATTTTGGATTCTCTTTACTCACACCTTTTCCACCACTCAATATCCCTTTTAAACTCGCTGTATACCCTTATCCATCCTTCTCCGATTCAATTTTCTCCTCTGCATCCCGATTGTTCAACTGTACCACTGTTTCTTTCCCGGATTCTTCTTCTCCGTCCTAGACGGCGATGTTCAGGACACCAGGTTAAAGAAAGAAAAACCCGACGTGTAAAACACATAGTTCAAGGTGGATTCGCCCGCAATGGATGAGAGAGAAACTCTGATCTTTATTGTCTTCCTAGGTTGTGTGTATTAGAGTATTAAGAAAAAATTCTGATGAAAATGTTCAAAGAATGGTTGTGGAGTACTTATGTTATATGTTTGATTTTGAGGAGTTCTACTTCCCATTAATTAGTATGAAAATAAAGCCCTTATGACAGAAGATTTGTGATCAATAGGTTTGATTGAGGAATTCTACTCCCCATTAAATAGTTATGAAAATAAAGCCCTTATGACAGAAGATTTGTGACCAATAGGTTTGATTGAGGAATTCTACTCCCCATTAATTATTGTGCTTGCAAAATGAATCTGATGTTTAATTTGTTAATTTGACTTATTTGTGCATTTATGCTTTTGGATGACCATATTTTGTTTATCCAATGTACTATCTTTTGCATTCTGTTTGATTTTTAAACTAAAAATATCATGCATCTTGGTGTTCGATTAGGATTCTCATAATTATGTTCTAGGACATGAAAGTGAAATACATTAGGATTTTTTTTTCTTTGTCTTACCTCTACTTGTTTTTAGAATGACTTTTCTTCTCCTTACATGATAGCTTTAAGGTATTCTATTGGTAGGCATCACTGTAGATCATCTCTTTCTAGGGGTAGAAAAATTAGTTGTAGTAGAGAGTTTACTAATCTGATAAAAGTTGTTGTGGTCGTCTTTTCTTTTGATGAGAAATCCATTATGTTGAATTCTTGTCTCATTTTTTTATTAAAAAAATAATGAAATTGTTGCAGTCCATTACTGAGTTATATTCTCAGTGAGGTATCATACAGAATTATTTTTCCTTAATGTTTGATTGGCTTGTTGAAGTTTGGGTTAAAGCAGTTGTGTTTCTAATTGTTTGTTTGCTTGAGGTGTTATGCAATTCATAATTGCAGCACTGATTGAGCTATTAATACACAATAAGCCCATTTTGCAAGCATGTAGCCATATTTAGTCTCATCTCAACCCAGGTTTTACTTTGTAATTATCTCAACCTTGTGTGTTATGGTATATTAAAAGCCCTTATGTACTTTCCTTTTTTTTAACTACCTTAGTGAGACATAGCTAATTGTGCCTGATTTTCATCAATGAAATGTGTTTTTTCTTTTTAGTTAATCGCTTTACTTATTTGTCCCATAATTAAGAAATAAATTTCATAATTTAGTAAGTACTTTGTAACGATTATTTCCTCGAACTCTACTTTAACCATTTTTGCAGTAGCATCGTTTCAGTTCTAGTGTCTTACATTGAGAAGAAGAATGTCTTCATGATTTTGGTTTAAATTGTTTTGTTCATTATATTGTAAACGTACTAAAGGTTTACTAGTCGATTAATTGATGCATGCACTATAATCTTCCTTAAGTTTTACTGTTTGTTGTTTGAAGACCAGCATGTTCTATCATGTTTTCTTTCTCCATTTTCTAGAAAGTAAAGATATCATTGTGAAGTTTTTCTTTGCACTCTAATTCTGAGGAGAAGAATCAGCGATGAACCATACTTTTGCTGATAGAGTAAATTAATCAATGATGATTTTATTAAAGAATGCAGAATATATAGAATACATGATTGAAAGAGGATGAGATAATACTTGCTTGCATCTAGTTGGATTATAATTAGGAATCCAACTGTAGCCTAAGATAGAGACTTGATGGATTGTTGTGTATACTCCTCTCTCTCTCTCTATCCTTTACATGAAATATGTGTTTATTTGTCTCCCTTCTTCCGTGTTATATGTATCACTAGGTATTTTAAACCCTTAAGACCTCACTGAGGATGGGTTCATTCCTTTAAATTGACCTTCTTTTAAGATGTTTGGGAAGAATGTTCGAATCGAGTGATGGAATCAAAGACTATGTGCACCTCATTGAGTTACAGTCTTCATAAGCTCAACACTTAGAAAAAAATGTAAAATCCTAAAAGTTTAAAGAATCTGTATTATATCTTGTTTTAAAATTTCGTAAAAATATATTCATAAATTTTAGTTAATTATTTATATTTCTCTTTCTACTACTTAGTTCTGGCGTGAGTTAGGTAGACACTCGATTACGGCCTCTCCAATAAGCAGGAAGGAGAAATCGAAGTGTCATAGTTGTCGTATCAGAGATTTAAGTTCAAGGGACAAACATGAAAAGCAATCCACTATCTCAACCTAGTGTATAATATTAAGTCTGCCTAAATATTTTATCAAAGAGCCTGAAAATATTTGAGGTTCGAGTAAGTTTTGAAACATAAAATACTACATCAAACTATTAAACATAATACCTAAATATATTTCAACTCTTAGATCTATCTTTTTTATGTGAAAATTTCTTAACTTTACTTGGGCTTGACCAACCCATGAATCTTAGAATTTTCAACTTGAAAAGAACGATTATTTATTTTTCTAATTAAGTGGGTATAAACTCTAATATTGAACCAGAAAAAAAAAACTTAAAGGAAAAAATTACTTCGGGGAAAATAAAGTATACCCCTCAAGACAAATACTCACATTAAACTAAACGACTTTAAATAATTTTTAAAGAAAAACAAAAGAGTTATAAATTTACAAGTAGCTTTAAAATATTTATACATACAAAACAAGGAAATATTAGCGATTCAATGTAAACGAGTAGTTTAACGCGTGAGCTTATTTTATCGCTTCAACTTGTTATACATGTAATATTATATTATTGTGATGATTTTATATCTCTTGATTATGATATTTATCAGTAATGTGGGTATATATATAATGTGCCATCATCCTTAACAATATGGTATGTTACGTTACCATGATTCTTTTTCAAGTTTATCATTGCTTGTAAAATGTGAAGCTTCCTCAATTTTTATGGTTACATAAATAGTGAGCATATATGAGATTTTATTTGAGTAGGTGGTGTGTCCATTTTATACGGTTATTTTGGAACTTTTTGGATTCACTTTTGTATACTTTTGTGCTCTAGATGTTGCATTTTCCCTTGAAATTCTCTCGAGTTAAGAGCGATTTTTTGCGCTCTTGTAACTTTTCTAGATGATTTTGTGTGACAAGGCAATTGTTTGAAAACTAACTTTGAAAATTTGAAGACTTGCATTTGAGCTTTCAATACTTGAAGAATTTAAGTGAAGTGAAGAGGAAGACTTGAAACGAGAAAAGAAATGAAGATGTTGTCTTTGACATCCGTCGCGAGTCGCGACGAGTATGTCGCAAGTCGCGACGGACCAGTGGCCAGAATTCTTTTCTACTTTTTATACTATAAATACCAAATCTTATTCTCTATCTTGAACTTCTTCTTCTTCCTGCGTGAGTTGGGGCAGAAAACACTAGGTTTTCTTTTTCTTTCCTCGGTTTTTATAGATTAGTTATGTATTTGCGTTATCTAGGTTAGTACTCCTTGGGAGCAATTGATTGAGACTTCCCTATCCATTTCTTGAGAATCATTTCTATCTATTTAATGATTTCTCTATTGTGCATTTATGGAGCTTTGGTGTTGGTTGTTAATGTCATTAATGTTGTTGGAAGTTTGAGAATATGAATTGCTTGTATAATTGCGTGTTAGGGTTGGGAAAAAGTAGCCAAGTTTCCCCTCTTTTGATATGGAATCCAAGAGCATGAATTAGAGCTTCTAATGGTATTGATGATTTGATAATTGCTAGATGAATGTGATAATGTTGAACTCTTTGTCATGTTTGTTTTATGTGGCAAATAGGAGAGGTCTATGAACGTTGAACGTTCTTGACTAATCTTCTGTAAATGCATGAATTGGTTCAATTCTTGGACACGGTGTAGTGTTTATAAGTGTTACCAACCTTGTAGATTCTTCGTACTTAATGTCATTAATGGGATAGCGGCTAAAGGGGTCATTAGTGAGGTTTAGCTAGAAATGTCGAATTCACTCTTGTAAACTACTATAAAAGAAGGATAGAAGATTTATCTTCACAACATGTGGTTAAAGTAGTAAATAGGTTGTAGATTCAAGGATAGATAAGAGGCTCGGAAGTGGAAATCAATTGTCCCCAAGGCTTTGTCTTTTGTTGTTTTTATCCCTTTTTATTAGTTTGTTGTATGATCAGCATAGTTACTTAACATTGCTATTCATTGTCATTACTTTCAT
>JAULKJ010204450.1:0-14085 GCA_032355405.1 Rubia balearica
TATTTTCATAGGATCTAGAACCGTTGAGACAATACTTATGTAAGGAACCCATATTTAATTAGTGAACTATTTGTTTGTTATTTTTTTAAAATCATCCTTTTGTCATTGGAACAAGATGTTGGATGTCTTTTTATCAATTGTAAGTTACTTGATGTTTGATTTAATACTTTAAAAATGCATATTTTATGGAACAAGAAAGGGTACATTTTGTGTGTGATAATATGCTCTTATTTCCAGCTAAAAGTATTAGTGTGTAAACATGAGAGAAGTTAAGAGGGTTTTTGTTGGCATTTGACAAGACCGTGGACAAAGTGCACTAGTAGAAAAATGGCCTTTAGTAACACATTTTTAAACACACATTTATGTTATTGTGGTAATAGAGAGATATTATGACACTGTATTTATTACTAAAATTGAATTTTCAATATTTGTGTGATTATAGAATATATATATATATATATATATATATATGATGACAATACAAAATGCATGTTCTAAAAAGGATATATTGGGACATAATGTAAAAGACATATCCCAACATTTTATAATTGTGTATGGATATGAAAGTTATAAAGACAATAATTAATGTAGCACGACTAAATCTCAATTAACATAATATTATTAGATTCAAGAAAAATGAAAATGTGGTATAAAACCTAATTACCACACTTTGTCATTTATGCATATTTATTTCTTGAAAATTAGATTATTTTCATGTCTATATTATAGTTATATAAAAAATATATTATTTGGAAAAAAATAAAAGTGTGAATAAAGACCAATTATAACATCCTTCAAGTAATTTCTAAGTAAAAGTAAAATAAAAATGTGTTCAAAACTTATGCAAGTGCATCAAGTGGTTTGAGGAAAGTTATGCTGGTAAGATTCAAAATGCAACAAAGGTGGATTGGTTTCCAACTCATTAATCTAATCTTCAAACTATGTAAGATGATGTCTTAGAACTCAGAACAAATCAGTGTTTCTTAATCCCGCCAGTTTGACCAGACCAAAAACCATGCTTTCAATCCTAAAAAATACCAAGATCTTCACAAAAAAATACCATTTCTCTTCTCCTCCACCCATTTCTAGAATTCAAAATAATGGTTATAGAATCCCTCCATTTCTTCAAAGGCTACGACAAAGTAATCCGCAGAGCAGAATAAACAAATTTCAAAATGACGACAATGTGCCATATTAGCTGTTTCGTTTCTCCGTCGGATTAACCAGCATAATAGCCATACTGATCAAAATATTCTTGACACGAGCTGTGTTGACCTCGAATCCCTTGACATTGAAGTCTAACTTGCTTCCTAGAAGGGCCTTCGAGTAAGGTTTATCGAGATGGCTGCTGTGAAATGATATCTCTGAGTCACTCCCCCATGTTTGTACTAGCTTTTCGCGAACCGACGAGTTTAATGATCCCGTGATAAATGCTAGCTTTTCCCTGAAAATGTTGCAGCTAAACCAGTAAGTTCCATAAAAAAGAAGATTCGTCTAATAAAATTTCACTATATAATCAACAGTTTACATTAACAATTCCAATAAGCATCTAAAGAGAGCAGAAACAAGCAGCCTAGAATTGTTTTTGGCAGTTTCCAAGAAGAAAATAACAAAAATATTTGTATAAACAACTAAGCGTAAGCAACACACAGTACTTCAGTAGCTGAAGCATAAAGCTAAAATCACCAATGCTGGGCTGCAGATATTCAACCTAAGACTTAGATTCAAGATTCTTTCTGCTTTCAGTTTTCACAATCTAGAGAAATAATTTCTCGTATAGTATGCCTCGTCTTTAGTTTCATAATTCAAGATCAAGAATCCTTGCACTCTCTATTCATTACCCTACACTCATGCTTAGATGATATTGACCATTTGGTTAAAAGAATCGTTATCATGGGAGAATTCTGGGAAACCTCCTCAAATAGCCTCCAACGAGAGCTTATCCTTGAACGTATCTATCAATTACAGCAGATTCTACAACCGGGAAATATTAGCTTTGATACACAACAAGGTCAGAAGGTCTTGTTTTGAAAATTTTCCTGTAGTGGATTTATATATTTGTATGCTTCATGTAATATAAATTGTAGCGTACCTTTTACCCCAAAAAAACAAATATAAAGAGCCATTTCTTAGCTAAAGATATTATTCATGAATGAAAGATCCAAAATATCTTTTTTTTAAATCACTCCTAAAAATTAAAATTTATTAGAAACTTCATTTTCTTAAAGAGCATTTGAAGTGAACTAAGTACACTACAGCAAAAATGATTGCCACGAATTCATGAACTGATATCCAAATGGTATATAATTAAATGTGTTACTGAAATCAGAACATCAAAATAATCAGAGAGTAAGCATTAGAAGTACCTTTCTATACATGAAAAAATAACTTCATCCCAAAAACTTCACTAGTTTCATTTAGAAGCAACCTTAAACTTCACCCTTTTTCTTTTTTTGACTTGTATCAACATTTAGAAGGAGATAAAAGACGATATCAACATTTAGAAGCAACCTTAAACTCGCAATCGCAGGAGCAAGACTGATATCAACATTATCTCCTTCCGCTATAGGACGAACCCATTGAACCTCTGCATCTTCACTGTCGAAACTTGGATTTCCTAAATTGCTCTGAAGATAGGTTTCAACATCCACAAGGGGTTCCATGTTGTATTCATTTCTTGGAGATGTGATTATGACAACATTCCAGCCATTTTCAAGTGGATTTGGAACATAAAATACCTGTGAAGCTTGGTGAGCTAAAATAAAAGGCTCGGCATGGCGCTTAATGTTGTTGAAGTTAACCAATGTGAACCCATCAGTATCTTGTTTCAGCCTACTTCCTTTGGATACCCAATCACACTCAAACAAAACAACTCTATGTTCCACGTAATCAAGCTCAACAATATTGTTTAACACTCCATAGTAATCCAAGTCCGCAACAATAGGATTATCATCTCTTGTACTAGAGAAACTTGATGATATTGCTTTAACGGTTACTCCACTATTTTGAGTTTTTGTCTCTAAATCTCGAATATGAAACCTAAATCCGTTCACCACATACTTATCAAAAGTTAAATCAATGTTGTTTGGACCCTTAGCAAGACATTTCAAACCTCTTGCTTCTAGGTCATCCTCTGGAAAGTGCAAGTCTTGAACCTAAAAACAAACAAAAAACTCAGGCTTGAAGAAACTGAGCAACATTTTCTTATGAGAGATGTAGTCCTTCGACAGAAAATCCACAAAGTCATTAACATGTGACGAAAACCTGAGAAGACACAAAATAGACGAAGGAAACTAAGCATACAGAATGGTATAACCTATGAAGTTGCAAAAATAGGCGAATAAAAAGTACAACATTCCATATAATGTCATACACACTTCAACTCTTTATAAGAGTTCAATATCATATACAGTATTATAGTTATTCCTACAGCATTCCAGATTCCAGTTATACATTCCTATATTTACTTAAAGAGTTCAATATTCATTAAAAGGGGACACGAGCATAAGCCACCTACAAGCATTGTAATTTGAGACCAGGGCTCGCTCTATCATATATAGAGATCCAATTTAGAGAATGAGAGAAAGAAGTAGAATAAAAATACAGCGGTAATTTAGAATCTGTCCCAGAATTGATTGCCACCGAGTAAAAAATCAACAGGATAGATTGATGATGTTCCTGAGCAAATATCCAACGTCATATTTCAATAAACAGGCTAGTGATAAGGATACAAGATGCTTTGGAAGAAAGAGATACTGAAAAGGAGCCGCTGGAACAATGGACTGGGGATGCTGAAAGCAGGTCACAGGTTTTGATGCCTCACAACAAAAGGAATTTGTATAAAGCAATGCAGATTGGCATTGAGCGGAAACGTGAGGGTGTTGAGCTTCTGAAAAAGGGAAGAAAAAGAAAGAAGCAGCTCAGTAACAAGGATAATGCTGGTACTATCTGCAGATTGCCATTCCGGGTCCTGTTGCTCTAAAAATACAGAATTGCAATTTCACAAATTTATACCATCGTAATCACACAGTAAATTTCACAAACACATGGTGTGCATCATTAACATTCAACAACTGTCAATAAAACAACTTACAATTGCTAAGCAATCATCTGATTTGTTCGTTGAGATGTTGTGCTAAGCGAATTTCAGTCCGATCCGTCCTTCGAAGTCAAAATTGCCTGAAATTTATTTGGCTCCATTCTTTTTCCGTTTAGCGCTAAGTTTCTGAGTCAGACTTGGCGATAAGTTTCTGAGTCAGCCCGCCTTCTTGTTTTGAACTTTTGTTTCTCCTTCCTTTTACTATTTATTAACAATTTGTTAGTAAGTATGTTTATATTCCAACATACACGTATTATCAATTTTATTTTTCGTTTATATATGTTTTTCTAATCCCTTAATACTTAATATTTTATATAAGTACTCTAATCCCTTAATACTTAATATGTTTTTTAAAAATATTGTGTATTGTATATTGTTTCTCTAATCCCTTAATACTTAATATGTTTTTTAAAAATATTGTGTATTGTATATTGTTTCTCTAATCCTTTACAATAATTTAATAAGTAATAGTACTCTTAAAATACGGTCTTTTCATAAGTAATGGAAAGATCAAGGTTTAAAGTGAAAATTAGAAGAAATAGAGGTAAATTTTTTGGGTTGCATGAATGGGTTATAAACTTTATAACTACTACATGTTGCATAATAAATTTTTAATATTGCAACTAAGATCTCTTACCTTTTATTATTCTAATTAAACTTCGTTTTTCCATAAGCTTGTGGAAAGACGATCTTTCACAAGACTTTGCCTAGTATGTATATCATATATTTTGCTCATTAAAGAGTTTTGTAAGTGAAAAATATATCTATGGATTCAAATAGTATATACTTATTTAATGAGTAATATATATTTATTCGTGGAATAGAACAGAAATATTCATTTTATGCTCTCAAATCATTGCTCACATCATGAAACAAGTATACTTCCATGTTCAGTTAACCGTGGCACACTTTTCTTTTTGAAATGTTCATTTTATTTTGGTACTTTCTATTTATTGAAAGATTTAAGATAATTTCAACCACTCATTTTATATTACTTTTTACAATCTAATTTACATCACATATATAGCATCTTCTAAAATTTGTGCAATATGTTGACGTACTACAATCCTTTGAACAAAGGGAGTATGTTTTTATTAAAAGTACCCGATCTATGAAACACGATATGTTATTTAGGTGTGGCCTCGTGTGATAGTTCGACCAATAATTTTTACTTATTAAAGCTGTATGATTATCTGAGTTCATTATACACATTGGTTTATTAAATCAACATATATTGTAAAATAATTTTTAAAACTTGTAAAAATTGTATAAGTCGGTAATTTTTCATTAACGGGTTGAATACTTAGTCCGTCCATTTTAGCATGATTGCTAATTAGTTGATGTAATTGGGTGATTCGATTCGTTACTAACATTATAGTAAAATGACCTATAAGAACTTATGTGAATATTTAATAAGTTAGGGTGTTTTTAAAAAGTAATATTAATGAACAACATTAAGTTCTTTGAGTCCGTCTCTTGAAAGACAGTCTTTCCTTAAGCCATTTAATTCGAGACACATGTTTCCAGAATATTTTCTTTCGTGACATTTTTCAAGTGAGTTTAGTCGAGACCTTATTATCAAACACACTTTCGTTCCATATTTTTAAAAATATTTAAGTTCCTTTAACTTTAGAGGAACTTTAATTTCATGCCTATGATACTACTACTGAAAACTCATGGTCAAACAACTAATAATGCTGAAATTTAAATAATTTGGGAAAATGAAGAATTTCATCAGTTACAATTAAAATTAAAGGTGAACGATTTAATTGATCTCTATCTAATGTTTAGAACTAGATAGGAACTCTATCATCCACAATGAGGAAGCAAAACCCCAATCTAGCCTTTTTGACACCCTCATTTACCTCTCATGAATAAAAAACACCAAATATAGAGAGAGTAATTAATTATCTAAGTGGAAACATTCATTAAAGTCAAATAAATGATTAGGGTTTGGTACAAAAGGGCCCAAATACTCATTTACATATTCTATCACATTGAAATCACCTATAAATATCATTGAATCAGAACAGTATGGATGCCAATAATTTAGATTTCATTACCTATTTTTCTAGATTACCAAGCATAGATAAAAGTAGTAACCTATGATGTATGCAATGTTGGATGTTCAACATTTTGTCAAAGCAACAAAGAATGCAAACAAACAATGTCCAGTTTCACATAATCATCCCAATAAAATCCATATTTAACAATTTGGACCAGACTAAATTTTCTAAATCCAAGAAGAAAATCTATCAATACAATCATAAGAAACATTGGTTCAATTAGAGTAAAAACAACAATGTCTCCAACTCCAATTTCATGTGGTATCCCTAATACATCTAACATTCTATGCGCATAGTAATATCCCTAATACCTCTAACATTCCATGCACATATATTAACATCAATCATAAAATGTTGTTTTGAAAACAAAGAGTAAAGGGTTACAATTTTAGAATTGTAATTATGTATACTCTTTTTTTTTGTTTCCTTAAAATTAATGAGAGTTTCAAAGCCCCCAGTACATATATCTCTGGATTAGGTGAGTTGATAAATGTTCCTAGTCACATGTATCAGCTTCCATGGTGGATCCTTGCTATTTAGAAGGATGCAATAGGCTATTGAAATGTCAGTTCCTCGTCAAGATAAAGGAATGAGTTCTCCATACTAGCACTATACATGAGAAAATAGACAAAATTCTAGAGTACAGAATATCCAAACCCTATACATTTGTTGATAGTCCCTTTATCATTGTTCTATGTGAGACTCTTACAACGCAACCAATGTTGAGTGATCAAATTAGGATGTATTTGATGAATCACAACTCAGTTTATATATTCTATTTGATGGTTCACATTTTACATGGATTTTATTCTTTCCCTCCCTTTGAGGAATGGAACCAGCCCGTAGTGAACAAGCTTAATATAAGTAAGAAAGAGCAGATAATGTGGGTAAACAAAGATAATAAGAGAGAAGATTTGCATATCATTTACCAAATTGGTTGCACATGAAATTTATTCTCAAACAAAAATTTATTCTCCATCTTCCACAAAATCCAACATATGATCATTGGTATATTGCACATAACAGGTAATCTTATGGAAGTGACAGATTATATATTTCAATAATAAAATAGTCTATGAGAAATAATATCAAAATTGATGACCTAGATCTCTAATATCTTATGAAATTTGTTCCATATTTTAGCTACCATATAGCAAGAGTTGAAATAATGCGACAAGTGATCACAATGATGGCATGCATTGCATTTGGAGTCAGATTGAACCCAATATTTTGAGAATATTATCAAAGGGTAAATAGTTATTCAAGAGTTTCCACATAAAGAATTGGATATTTTTGCAATGACTGAGTTCTATACCTTATTTAAAGCAACATATTTAATGTGCCTCGTTCTTAAAGAATGGTAATTGATTTTATGGTAAAAGATTCTACCTCATTTGAATTCCATACCATTTGACCCTTATTTGTTGTTAAGGAAATACTAGAACGGATTTCACTGAGAGCTTGCGATGGGAGATGGTTCTAAATTGAGGGAAATAGTACAAGGAGGCTAACCCAGAGGTATTTTACTTGAACACGGGGTATAGGTGGTAAATCATTATGTCGGAGGTTGATGAGAGACCTCAAGCCTAACCAATTTAACATCCCGAAGTTTGAGGTACCTTCTCCGAGGATAACCTATGAGTTATTCTCTGCATATGCATTTAAATACGTATATAGAGTCAAGACCATGCCTCCTAGGATCTATAGGAGTTAGAAAGAGTCGACATAAAGTTTTACCAATGAGAGTTAACAATTTTCACCTTAAAACATATATTAACAAAAAAATTCGTCGATGATTTTTAGGTTTCATATAATTGGACCATTTTCTTCAGTTGGGTGACAAGTTTTCAGCCACAAAGTCAAGTGCTTGTTGTTTCCTTTGTCTAAAGATCCCCAAAGAAATGTAGTTGACATTTAATCAACTTTCCACACAGTAATTTTTGTGGGTGCAGTTACTGTCCACATATGCATGGGAATAGAAATTAAGTCTTGGTTTATAAGGACTAACCTACTACCACTAGACTTCCATGTATTTGGGCAATTTCCTACCCTTGAACCATTTTGTCTAGTAGATAATTAAATGCCGAATTAACTTCCTACCTTTGAGTATGGTAACACCTAAGTAAGGGAATGAACATACTCCTGGTTTCATACCATTTGTATCTCTTATTTCTCTCATTTTCACGGTACTAAGTTTTCCTGAGTAATATGAACTCTTGGTAAAAAAGTTCACTTCTTGACTTATGGAAATTTCATATATGTGAAGGAATTTCATGACATGTTTCCCTTGGTGAATAATACAATGTCATCCGCAAAGAATAGTTGAGAAATTGGGTTAGAGCGAGTTGGAACTCTAAAGAGACTAAAATTCCCATTTGTAAATTGGAATTTCAATTTCCTTGTCAAGAGTTCTGTTAGGATATTGAGAAATGGAAAGGAAAGTGAATCTTCTAATTAATTTGAGTAATTTCTAAATTATATATTTTTTTGTAGGACAGACTAAAAAGAAAATGGTGTCATTGCTCTGACATAGTGGAAGTATTTGTTTACTTCAAATCTCGTCTCTACTTGAAATTATTAGAATGGCTAGTTGGACTTCGCTAACTGAGTTAACAACCATATCACTAAAATTCCGGACCATGACGCCATGTTGTTTCATGCAAATGCAATACTGTGCATCACTCACGCATAGTAGTGTAAGTTATAGAAATCAGTTTGGTTTCATATTGTGTTGAAGGATCAATTTTTATTTATTGGTTTTGATTGAATTGGATGGGCTACTGTCATGTTGGATTACTATTGGGTTGGATAAGAGTAATTATATTTTATTTGGGTTAAGATCATATCAAATTGTAATTGCATAAGATGAAGTTAAAACATGCCTTGAGAAAATTGAAAAAAGAGAGAAAAAGATCTTATTAGTGAAATGCAGGGGGTAGATATGGATGAAAATGTTTATTACTTCAATTTTTTAACATTCTTCACTATTTCCATATGCGGTGAGTTATATTATATCTTGAGATATGGACATAAGCTTCCAATTCAACATCAATTTACAAATTTAGAGATTTAATGTGATTAAAAAATGGTGATCCAACTTCTAAAGAAAGATTGTAGTTAACAATGGAACCACACTAAAGATCTAAGATCAATTTGGAGTTTGCTAGGCAGCATGAACAACATACTTGAGTATATATACCGAGAAGCGAATAGTGTTGGGGACTCACTAGCAAAACTTGCTAGCACAAAAAAGGTAAATAACACGCCCTCTTTTGCAAGTTTACCAAGAAAAATCTGACGGCAACTTCAACTAGTTTTCGTTTCATCTCTTAATGTTAGGAGTTAGACAGTTTCTTAGTCAATACATTTTAAAAAATTGGTTGTATATTGAACAGTTGGTTTATTTTCCACGTCTCCGACATAGTTAATGCTCCTCGAATCGTTAGTTTGTATTAGTATAATTGTAATCGACCCAAAGGAATTTCTCAAGAGGTAAGGTATTAAACACCCCCCTTCTTTGTATTTTTATCTTTTATCTCAAGCACTATATACTAAAAATTGTTTGTTTGGTGCTGTCAAACGAAAATATTGAAGTCATTTTGACTAACATAAACCCAATTTGTTTAAAAATATAATACTAATATTATAATATGTTACAGATTTTAATTCGTTAGTACTATATATAATAAATCATAACTTTTTTAAATATATAACTTCTAAAGATATATTTAAAACCATAAATATATCATTCTATATATATCAATAAAGAAAATCCAAATAAACACATAATCTGAACAAACAAAATGTTTGAATTTTTTTATACATTGATTGAGTACTCTTGATAGAAATATGTACACATATTATTTATTTATTTTATATGACAAAGTCTTATTTTAGACCAACTAACTTTTGAAAATGAGGACATTTTATAATTAGTGAGACCAATTAGGTCATTTGATATTTACTTTTATTTATTGCAATGAGATACACATAATTATGATAACAATTTAAAATAAATCTCAACATATAAATAATTAATTTTAAAAAAATTTGAATGAAATATTATAAAATAATCAGTTTTTATTGTATTCAATATTTAATTATTTCTAACTAAATTAATTATTTCACTTCATAACTCATATAGTTTTCCTCATATGACTAAAATTTGAAATTTTAAATAAACTCTGTTTTAATTTAAATGTAAGACACAAAATGTACATTATAATATTTTAATTAATAATATCGCGGAAAGCGCAGTGGTACTCTACTAGTTATTAATAAATGGATATGGTTTTGTCAAACCCAGTACCATAACAAGTGGTTTTTTTAAAAAAAAAATCTAAATTTTAGCATTTTAAACTGGTTTATAACCTAATTAGCAATAAATTATTGCAATGTGTCATGCCAAGTATTAATAGTAGGAATTTTGATATGACCGATGCTATGCATGCTGCCCAATAATTAGGCTGAACTAAAAAATAATCATCTGGGTGTCTGTGATTAGATAGAGATTGATTAGAGTATTAGAGTAGATTATTTTGAAATAAAATTTATTTTAGAGTAAAGTGCATTCATACCCCTGAGTTCTTTGTTCATTGCACATATACCCCCAAATTTTTGAAAGTGCACATATAACCTCCAAATTTTTCAAAAGTGCACAAGGATTAGCTGAGAGAAAGATAGTACTCAAGTTGTCACAAAGAAGAATTGAAGGGATTTGAACTGGCACATGCATTTCCTGTAGAAGTTGTAGTAATCATATAACTTCAGTTTCAGTAAAAGAAATGGCCCAGTACTCCACCTCAGTGCTGGATCGGTTTCTGTTTGCGAGAAGACTAACTAACATGATTGCTCCATAGAAGATAGCGAACCCGTACTGTGAACGACAGTCATTATGGTCAGACGCTCAACCTGCATCATAGAAAGCAACAAGGCGAGCATCACATGCCTTTTGAAGAACCATGCAAGTGGAGATCTTGCCCTTGAGATATTTGAGAATGCACTTGAATGCACTCCAGTGATCCTCCGTAAGGGAATGCATGAATTGATAAACCTGGTTGATTCACAAAAGATTTCCGGCCTGGAGATAGTGATATACTTTAACGCACCAACAATGCTCTGATAGATGAATGGATTAGAGAGGGATTTTCCAGCCGCAACAAGATGAGAACATGGTTCAACTGAAGAATAGATAGGACGAGCTTCAAACATATTACTCCGCTCTAGAATGTCATAGATGAACTTCTGCTGAGAAAGTTGCAGACTGGAACCAAGCCGAGTAACCTCGATGCCGAGAAAGTAGTGAAGGTCTTCCAGATCCTTGAGGGAAAAGTTATGGTGAAAAAGACCAACAAACTTGTCAATAAAGGTTGTATGAGAACCATTGATACCAAGATCATCCACATAAACAAGGATATAGATGACAATGGAGCCAAAGTGCTTGACAAAGAGAGACGGATCAGTGATACATGCCTGAAAATTGTGGTGAAAAAGAAATGCAGTAAGCTTCTTAAACTAGGCTCGGAGGGCTTTCTTCAAGCCATAGAGATCCTTACGAACCCGACAGGAATGAGAGGGTTTGTCTGGAGCAACTAATCCCTGCGGCTGATCCATAAAGACAATCTCAGTAAGGTCACCATGGAGAAAGGCGTTGTTGACGTGCACCTGTTGAAGAGGCCAACTATCGAAAACAGCCAAGCTTAGCACAGGTCGGATGGTAGTGGGTTTGACTACATGACTGAAAGTGTCAAAGTAGCCAATGCAATCTTCTTAATGAAAACCATTTTCCATAAGACGTGTTTTGTAACGCTCAATGAAACCATCAAAATTCCTCTTAACCCTGTAAACCCACTTACAACCAACCATGGGGAACGCCGGACTAGTTCTCATGTACGATTAGCCATTAAAGCATCATATTCATTTTGGTTGGTGGAAGCTTGGTATTAAGGGAAGCTGGGTCTTTAGAAGCTTGGTGGAAGTGTTTGGTATCAAGGGAAGCAGTGAGAGAAACAAGAAGATAATATTTAGTGAATAGAAGAGCTCTTGGTTTGAGAGAGTGAGTGGAGGAGCGAGTGGTCAAGGTATGTATGGATTGATCAGATGGTCAAAACCAAGTAGAAGCATTAGGATAGGGAGTGGGATCATTAGGAGGCGGGGAGGGTGGAGGTGGTTGAGATGCAGAAGCCGAGGGTGAAGGCTGTGGTGGAGGTGAAATCCTCTAGAGGAGGTGGTGGTAAAAGAGGAGAAGGTGGAGGAATAATAGCAGTAGGAAAGGAAGCAGCCTAACTGAGAGGAGACAATGGAAAAAAAGGAAGTTGGAGGTGGGGAGGGACTGGGGGAGGACATGTCAGGATAGGGAAATATTGATTCATTAAAGACAACAAATCTGGAAATATATAATGAGAGGTTGGCAGGTTGGGGCTAAATCCAAGAAGGTCTGTTGATCTTGAAATTTCGTGCAATACAAATAGCGAGGTTTGCGACAAAGGAATATATATGGCACGGTTAACATTTGGGTATCCACAAAATGGGGGCCAAAAGTGAAGGAAAGAGTAAGTTCATCAGAAGATTATAGGTTCAGATAAATTTGACGTTTTGGTCGATGGAGCTTTCTTTAGTCCGATACAACCATCAGTGGTAGGATGGAAGATTCTGGAAAACAATCCGAACAAAAAATATTTTTCTAGGAGGTCATTGGGTCTATGCTGCTACAGCGTTTAAAGCAGAAGCCTTGGAAATACTCGCAGGAATAGAAACAAGAGTAACAAGGGGTAATCAATTTATGTTCGTTCAATTGGACTGCCTCAACTTTGTTCAAATGATCAATTGGACTGCCTCAACTTTGTTCAAATGATCAACGTCCTTCTCAAATCCAGGTTTGAAGATTGAAGCTTTAGTTTGTAAAATACAACATCTTATATTATCTTTTGTCAAGTTTATGTAATTAAAGTTATTCGTCAAATCCGGGTTCAATTTGCCCAAAGTGCAATCACATTGCCTAGTATGTATATATATATATATATCTCAAATCTCACAACATTTTCCAACCTTTCCCTTCTTCAAAATCGGACCACCGCTGTCATCGGCGTCCTCTAGCAACGGAATCACCATCAAGATCATTGATTTCTTAACCCCTTTTCATTCCCAAGTTGGCCTCTTACCGCCCCTCGAAATCGCCCTCATCATGGTCAGTAAAAATCCAATCTTGGGATTTTGTGTTTTCACTTTTTTTTACTCTGGGTTTTTGAATTCTTGACATAGTTTAGATTGAGGAGTATTATATTGATAAAGGGTTGAGATGTTTTATGATTTGGTGATCAGATTAGAAAGTATTTTCTGGCTGCAGCTTTGTTTTTGGATTTCTTCCTGTTTCATTCCCGAGTTCGATAGTGCTACTATCCTTTGGTATCTGAAATCTGTCATTACAGTTATATTTAATTTAAATTTTGATATGCATTTGTAACAAAATAAATCTGCGTAGGAAAGAATGGAACTACTTTAACCTACTGTCATAGTTGTGGAGGGAACTCCATGTCATGATGGAGTGCTCTTCTTCGACGTCATGGTATCCTCATCAGCCTCCTGTGAGTAAAGCTTACTTAAATGTTATTCACCCTATATTGTGTTCTTTATTCGTATATGTTGCATGTCTCTTATAGTATGTAGGTTATGGAAGTACCAAACTTAGTTGCAATGTAATGAACCTTACATAGAAGCCACAATGTGTCCTGGTTGATAGAACTGACATATTAGATTTCACTAAGTCGGTATGAGTGAAAGAGTACTCAATTGACTGGACCTTTGTGGTTTGATTAATACAGTTGGCTTAGACCCGATTTTGTGGCTTAAGAAGAGAATATCATATTGGAAAGGATGATTAATTTTCATCTGCTGCAGTTTATATGCTGGGAAATTGACTTT
>JAULKJ010204662.1:0-14081 GCA_032355405.1 Rubia balearica
TGACTTTGGTCCTGCATTGTTCGATGACCAATGAAGTACGACCCTACATTTATTTAACCAGTTTAATGTTGTGTCTGACCATGGGTCAGGTAAGTCTACTTTACCATGGATTCTTGATTTGGGAGCTTCATATCACATGACTGGTGACAAAGGTTCTTTGATTGATATTACTACTGTTGTCAATTCTGTGAATGTTATATTTCCTAATGGATTTGTGTCATCTGCAACAAAATATAGTTCTATTAATTTTGAAGATGTTTCTCTTACTCATGTGCTCTATATACCTTCTCTGCGATGCCATTTATTTTCATGCTCTAAATTGTTATCTGCCTTAAAATGTCAAGCCTTGTTTGCTGAAAATTATTGCATTTTACAGGAATTAGTACGAGGAATGTGATTGGAGTGGGTGAACAACAATGGGGGGGGTTATTGGATTCGTCTGCAAGATACGAATGATCATCCTCATATCTTGCAGTCCATTCTGACAGTTGCTTCTGTTTCATCTTTTGATTTATGGCATCAGTATTTTGGGTATCCTTCCTCTATGGTGTTGTCTTTTGTTTCTGCTCTTGATTTTATTGAAACGTCACACATCCATACACTTGAATGTGCGATTTTGCACAGGGCCCATAGGTCTAGCCAACATGTGTACGACAAGCATGCAAAATTGGTCAAAAACCTATAAACTTCATCAAATTTTGGACTCTTGCGCTAAGTGTTCTCTATTTTCTGTTTGTCAGATGGCTCCAATTAATTAAACAACGAAGAGGTCTAGGGGTAAGACCACTGGAGCAGGTCTCTCACGTGGAAAAATGGCAAAGACCGCGTACACACCTCTATCGCCAACATTTGATAATATACACTTCATCGATGAGAAGGTCAAGAAGCATTTTGAAATTATACGGGGCCGGAGAATAAAAGAGATCAGAGAAATAAAGGTTGAGGACGTAGAGCAGTTCCACTTGAATGTTTTCATCAAAACCTTCAAACCTACATGAATGAAGGGTTTGATTTGCCTCAACAAGCCCACATATGAAACAGAAGTGAAGGTGTTCTACGCCAATTTTACTTGGCTTGGCTTGAAAAACTACAAACAAGAGTAAATTGGGTGAACTTGGTTCTAACTAGGGAATTGATCAGCAAGGACATTGGGTGCAGAGTTGGTGAAGAGGATCAGCCGGTGGTTGAGCCACTACAGCTATACTTCCAGGACAATTGGCCTTCGAGGTCCGACAAGGAGGATTCATTTGGGGAGCTTGACCCCAACAGTATGGTGGAGAAGTACTTCAAGTTTGAAGTGGGCAACGGGCTTATCAAGCCAAGGGATATAAAGATTGATGTCTTAGAGCTCGAGGAGAGGAAGATGTATAACTTCATTATCCAAATACTGATGACCGATCAACAGGGCCATCTTGTACTACCACATTTTGGAGAAGAAGGTAGTCGACCTCGAGTACACTATCATATAGGAGATGCACATGGTGACCCTCATCCCAACAGTAAGACTCTACCCTATGAAGCGTCATCAATGCCCCTTTGGAGAAGCAGAAGGTTCTCATCCGATCTAAGGTAAAGATCTAGCTAAAGCACTACAATGGGAACTACTTCGGCCAGAAACAGTGGCATTGGGAGGTGGAGACGTGGATTGATTGCAGCATTCCAAATGGAAATATTGATGTGTCTGCCATGTCCGGGCCCGAGGCTACTCCATCAACCTCTACGACAGGGCATACTGCTCCCGCCACTCCTGTCCCACGATCGGGTATGAAAATTATTGTGATTTTAGGTTAGTCCAATTGTTTTATATTTAAATATCTTAATTTAGAATAAATATAACCTATTTTTTTCACACAGGACTAACACGCAGCGCCAAGAGAATGCTCTTGAAGGATATGCCAAGACTAAGCCTATGGAGCAGCGTATGGAACACATTGTGCCCCAGATGATGATCAAAATGGCAGAGCTGAAGACTATGTTTGCCGGTACGATCAATGCACCTCATGTGAACTCTCAGATAGCTACACATGAGCGTCAGCCACATCTCGCTGAGGAGGAGAAGTTTGAGGGTGAAAATAATGGGCTGGAAAACATAGAGGATGAATCAGAGTCGAGCAACGATAATTTTGAGTCATCTGGCAAAAAACCCAAGGCTTAATCACAAAACTATTGCGATGTCGTTTATTGATGATTTCATGTTAGGATTGTATTGGAATATTATGTATTTTGTCAAATTTATGATTTTTTTGGGTTGTTTTATGGATTGTATAGTTGGTTTAGTGTTTTGGATTACATGGATTTCATTTTATCAATTTGAGTTGCAAAATTTGTTGTTTAGCTGTTGTTAACTTGAATTGAGACCTTCAGATGGTATATTCCAAGTTATGGATGAATTGGTTAAGCAGTGATGATTTCTTAGGTATGTTAGAGAACTGTGACTTCATTCACACATGTGATTTTGGTTAGTCTGACAAGTTACCGACTACATTGCATGAATTAATTGATTCAAGTATATTTATGCACTGGTTTTGACTAAGGGGCTAGTGTGACATCGCACATTGGAATTCTCTCTTACCAAATTCTTGAACAATTGTATGTGCGACATCGTCAACTCTATTTTATATGTATGTAATTCCTTCTTTTAGGCCTCAAGTGATATGTGTGACATCACCGCCGTTATGTTGTACTAACCAAGTAGTCAAACAGGGTGATGTGCGATATCGGTTTATATGTTTCTTTCCTCAATCATTAATTAATTTTCAACATAGAATGGAAAGACACTTGATTTACCAATTACATTAAACCACAAACCAACCCATAATCATTCAACAAGGTATGTTAAAATGATGTCTACACCCAATTTATGTCTTTTTCTTCTTCAGCTTCTTCGATTTTGGGTGCCTCTCAATCCACACACCTTATTCATAGTCTCTTCTCAACACTTGCCCCGCCCCAAATATCTCATCTAGGCCAACATTAATGGTGATGGGTAGAGTGTGGGGAATAATATCAGACAGTGAAGATGTACTAACCTCTCCCACAAATTAATTTTTCTCATGAATGACCACTGATTTTCTAGAATCACAAGGATTAGCTACATAAAACACTTGTATGACCTGTGAAGCAAGGGTGCAAGGATCTCCAATAAAATGTGTCCTGCATGCTCAAATCGATAACTATAAAACCTAGCTCATCCATCGATACACCAGCATTGTTATCAATCCATTTAAATTTGAAAAGTGGGACCCTAAAAGTTGTGTAGACGAGTTCACATATTTCCTCAATCACTCCATAGTAAGACATGTTCCCATAGACGGGACTTTTATCCTCTGCATTGCTTACATACAATGTCTCTGCAATTAGGCTAACACAATTATTTTGTGTAGCGGGTATGTGTCCTATTCATGGGTTGAGAAGATAAAACCATTCATGTTATAGCCCGTGAAGGAAATAGCACTTGCAGGAGGCATAGATCCTAACCAATTCAAGGTTTCACCATGATTGTCTCCCACTATAGTTGAGCATAAGCAATCGATGGACGTGTGATTGTGTTATGCAAGTACTTGCTACTCCAACCAACCAGGGTGCCCCTCTTTGACAGTAGCCATATGCATATCCAAAAACGGGCAAACTAAATCTGAATTTTGGAGAACATATATTTGTGCTTTTATCAACTCGCCGGGGGATAATACCCTACTTGTTCCTTTTCACAAACTATGTCTGCTAGCCGCGATTTTGGTAGCCCAACCAACTCTTCATTCTTTAAGAATTTTGTGAGTATTCTATGACATCCTCAATCACATACCTCTGTACAATACTAGCATCCGAGTGATATTTATTTTTCAAATAACCCTTGAATATCTTCTATACCACTCGAATGGATACATCCATTGAAGATAAACAAGACCACATATTATATCTCCCGTACAACGTGAACCAACAAGTGCACCATTATGTCAAAGAATGAAAGAAAGAAATACATCTCCGACTTGCACAACATGACAACTATTTCCCCCTGCAGTTCCTCCAATTTCCTATGCCTAATCTCTTTACAACAAATTGCCTTGAAGAAATGACACAACCGGGTGATGTACTTTGTAATATGAGTTGGAATATGGGTCTGATCACAACAGGAAGAAAATATTGAATCAAACAATATGAATCGTAAAATTTCATACTCCCCAATCTCAATCTCTCATTGGATACTAGTTTGCTAATCCCAGAAGAGTAGTCCATCGGGACTTCTATAACTTCCAGGATAGAACATATCAAGTCTTTCTCAATATTTGAAAGTGTGAAACAAGCAGCGGGCAAGTATTTCTTCGATCCCTGCACCTCGGGACCAAATCAAGTCTAGTTTCCATTTCAACCATATATTTCCTTGACTTCACTCAATCATTTGTCTTACCTTGGATATTCATCAAAGTACCAGCCAAACTATCACATACATTATTGTAAACATCCATCACGTCCAAATAGTGTCGTACGTCAAGGATCTCCCAATAAGATAGTTTTAAAAAATGGAATGCTTCTTCCAACTACCGGCAACCTTATGTTTCCTCTTCCTCTTGCCAAAGACATTTCAAAAATCACGCAACATGTACGAGATTAACGCACCTATTAATAGGGGAAGGGGACGCCAACATTACCATGCCATTGAATTTATCATGTCAATTCCACCATCATCAAGTTGTCGGAATTCACCTCTGGTGCCCAAGATACACTGTTTTATTTCCACGCTTCAACTGACAGTAATTTGTTCCATCCAAATAAATGGGGCATGCGATGTGACCCTTAACTGAATATCTAGAAAAGTTCCCACATGCCGGAAAGTCGTTAATGGTGAAAAACAACATGGCTCCAAAATCAAACAACTCCTTCCAAAAACGTCATACATCCTCATTCCAGGATCCCACAACTTTTGCATGACATCCACTAAAGGGGATAGGTACACATTGATATCGTTTCTCAGTTTCTTCGGATCGAAGATCAGTAGAAATAACATAATATACTTTCATTTCATGCACAATTATGAGGGCAAGTTCTAAATCATTACTATCACTGACCACGAACTATGAATACTGCTTATATTACCAAACAGGTTTATTCCATTCTTGTACAAAACAATCCTCAAATTACGTGGCTCATTCCCTAAGATGGGAAAAGTCGCATCAATTTTTTTCCATGATCACCATCGACCAGATGACCAATAACTTCAGGATCAACCATTGCCCGATCTGCATGCCAACTAATATTCCTTGCATCTTTTGAATTATCAAACAATCTTCTAAATCGGGGAATAATAGGTGGATACCAAACAACCTTGACAGGAACTTTCATCGTCTGCCGATTTCCAATTTCTCCAACAACATCCATCTCCTTTAATTTGAACCTTGGAGCATTTCATTTAGGGTATTCCTCTGCAATCAAGTGATCTCCCCTATACATGATACAATCTTTCCGACAAGCATGTATCTTTTCATAATCCATGTCCATCGGAAAAAGTATCTTCTTCACCTCATAGACCGTTTCAGGTAGTCTATTGCTTACCGGAAGCATTTCCCTATACCCATTTAATAAACCGGAGAACCCAACATCACAATAGAAATACTTAGTTTTCACATTCATTAACTACAACGTAGCCTTCAATACTATCATTCCTTCAGGGAATCCATTGTATAAAAGTGTCTCATTATGTTTGTGCAAGGCTAAAAGTTTTTTTTTTGGATTACCCATTGTAGTTTTTGACAATATCCTCAATCAACTCATCCATCATGTCATCCTTCTTGACCTCTACTTCTTTTCTAGTATGCTCATCCACATTCTCACCATGCCAAAATCAAATTTTGTAAGTTGGATGAAAATTCTATATAAATAAGTCACCTTCAAACCAGTTGCATCTTCATGAATAACGGTGTTTTGGTGGTACTTGTTGCAAGGACGATATACATACAACAAATTCTCCTTTGCGGCATTCGCGAAGGCATATTTAATGAAGTTAGCTACAAAAGATTGATCCTTCTCACAAGTTCAATCTTCATCAAAACAATGGATGTTATCCATAGACATTCCTACAATATAATAATAAGTGCACATTTTTTAGGGTCCTATCTTAGCAACAAATACATACACTTACATCCATTAAATTCATGGATTCTATGCATATACATATTAACTAGAGCAACATATATACACACACATACACACCTACATATATGTCAATGAAGCCTTAATTATTCTATTCCCATACACATATAACATCATCCATATATAATAATGTAATGCCTAAATTCATTCAACCTCATATGATTTGAAAACGAACCTAGCTAGAACCCAAATTGTAGATGAAAATACAAATTAATGTATTGGAATACTTACATGCTAATTGAGTGGCAAGTTAGCACAACCCACAACCCCATTGCCCACCTTCAACAATGAATTTTTGGATTTTGTAGTGCCATTTTGGAGTGTGGAAGAAATTTTTGGATATTATGATGAAATATTTGGATATTATGATTCAATTTGGTCAAAGTGATAAGGAAATATAAATCATTTCCCTTATAGGAAAGGTTATTGATGGTAGCTTCCCGATAGATTTAAGTTTCCTTCTAGGTTAGATTATATATGGTAATTACTTATAGACTTTAGAATCATATTCCTATTATACTTTAGTTTGTAGCCTTATATATTGTAATCCTAATTATTGATGAGATGTGTCATTGATGAGATATCAACGCACCATTGATTAACACATTCACATATACCCAATTATATTTATCATGGTATTAGAGCTGGTTTGATCTGGGACCCCCTCTTAGTTCATCTCAAGGTCATCGATCTTTAGCCATATCCGCCGCTTGCCGCCAGGACAACAACTTGCCCCACACTATTGTCATTAGCTAGTTCGTTGATATTTCTCTACTTTTTTATCTACTCCTAAACTCTTATTATTTTGGTTGTGTTCGTGATGAATACTTCTCTTGCTATCATTCTACTGATAACGTTGTGTCCTTCCTGCCATCGCCGCAGCTCTTAGCTGCCGCTGTCACCATAAGGATCTCATCTGCTTGCCGTTATTGCTCACTGATTGTTCATATGGTTGATTTATTCTTACTAAAGTTAAATGCTCCTTTAATGCTATTGCTACTGTTAATGAAGTTGAATACTGCTCTACCCCTGCTAATGCTACTGTTGTTGCTATTTCTACTACTACTGAAGTTGAATCCCGTTCAATGGAGATTTTTTTCCAAAACTTATAGCGATTAGCAATTTCATAATCTTCTTCGCAAGTTATACATTCTCGCTGATCGTGCTCCAACTTGAGGGAGGGTGATGAGGAAATATAAATCCTTTCCCTTATAGGAAAGGTTATAGATGGTAGTTTTCTGATAGAATTAAGTTTCCTCTAGATTAGATTATACATGGTAATTTACTTATAGACTTTAGAATCATATTCCTGTTAGACTTTAGTTTGTAGCCTTATATATATTGTAATCCTCATTTATTGATGAGATATGTCATTGCTGAGATATCAATGCACTATTAACGCAATTGTATTTTTCATGGGATCGGAGATTATTTATCAAAAAGATGAAAACATACAAATTGAATCCCAAAAGATGTGACGTCGTCAGGTCTTTGGTTAACCCGACCGATGGTGCAAAGTCGATCATCTCATGATTAACTAATACTGCTTGGTCAAACACACGTTGCCGACGAAGCACCTACGTCAGTTACACTTTTTACTTAGATTTTGAATAATGTTTACCTCGTTATCATATAACCGAGGTAAAAACCCTATTATTTACCTTAGTTTTTTTATAACTGAGGTAAATAAAATCTTTTACTTTGAAAAAAACTGAGGTAAAAGAACTTTTTACTTCGGTTATTTAACCTAACCCAAAAAATTGAGGTAAAGTGGACAAAGTAATAGGTCATTTTTCTTGTAGTGTTATGCATGGGATTTGAAACATCATCCACGACGGTCGTAGAAGGTGAATTAGCCGGTGGTTTGGCATTGTAGAGTAGTCAGAAGCTGAGAGAGAACATTCTGAAGACGCTCAACTCTCTTAGCTGGGTGGAGAATTTTATTCTGTTGGGTGGAGGCACGTCTATAGGTGAGAAAAATTGAACAGTTAAAGGTGATGCAATTGGATGGAAATAGCGAGGAAATGGTCTTGGCCCGTTTAATCTCATAACTCAAAATATACGAATTACATGAACAATAATTTTTACGCATATCTCTGAAAATTGCACATTGAATCCCTGTCTCACCATAAGAATGATGTGACGGATGTCTCACAGAAAACTTTCTCTTCAATTAGTATGTAAGTTATAGTATGATCATATGAGAGATTAGGATTTGTGCTTTCATGCCCCCACCCAATTCCATGTTTAGTTCACATATACCACTCAATTTTTTAAAGAGCAGATATACCCTTGGTATCACCTTAAAATTTGGTTAACTCTGATCATTTCCGGATTAATTTTAAATGATTGTTTTGCCTCCTTTAAAAAAATGAAGCTTGATTGATGGACAAGAAAACGTTGGCTAGAGCTTGATTGATGGACGGAGGGCTGGAGTTTGGTGGAGGGGCATGACGGCGCTAGGATTTTCATATTTGGGCGAGGTTTTGTGGGTGGCGAGCGGGGGCTGGCATTAAGGTTTTCAGATTTGGGAGGGGTTTGGTGAGCAGCACTAGGGTCTGGCGGCGGTGCTAAATTTGGGAGGGGTATGCTGGGGTTAAGGGTGGTAGAGGGTACAGGCAGCCGACTGGGGATTAAGGGTGGTGGAGGGGCGGCAGAATAGAGTAAGGGGTGGTGGAGAGGTGGTGGGGCTGGGGTTAAAGGTGGCGGAGGGGCGATGGGTTACGGTTATGGGCGGTGGCCTGAAAAAACCGTCAAATGGTTAGATTAATGAAAATTTGCATATTATCGTCTTTTTACTATAGTTCAATGTCGGAATCAACCCGATCAATGTTGGTGTCCTGCGATAAGGGTACAGGGATTTTATATACTGTTGATCAAAGGGTATAAGTGGACTTTCAAGAAATTTAGGGTATATGTGTATAAAATAATGAATCGAGAGGCATGAAAACACTTTACCTGAGAAAGTATTATATTTATTGTAATGGGTATATTCTAAATACGTATTATATGCCAGTGTTATAACAGTCAAGGAGTATGTAATTAAACTTATTGATAGTCATATATATCTATAAAGTTATGATATATAAGTGTGAAGCTACAAATGAAATGGAGAGAGCATATTAATTGGAAGAATGATTCTCCCTTTACCTTGTATTAAAAGATGATTTCGCTCACTCTCGTCATCCCTAATTTTAGATACCACATGTCATGGGAGAAAATAAGTTATGGTAGGCTAGTGCCACCAAAATAGTCGAAAATGAAAAGGACAAAAGAATTGAGCTAAAATGGTCCTATTTCTACGATCAACTATGTACTGTTTTAGTCCACGGAAGGCCTCCCGTGTCATGTTTCAGTAATTGTATTCGGTGTTTGAAAACGAGACTGTAAATAAATGTCAGTAGGTACGACGTACTGGCCGGCTTCTGATTACCAATTAATTTTCCCGTTGAGGTAAAAACCATTTCCTAGGCCAGTCTGATGATAGAATGCAGTCAAAATTGTTTTTATGCTACTCTAAACGTGAAATATGATTTGTGATGAAACATGAAACTCTAAACGTGGAAATGGTAAGCAGGGAGTTGATGACTCGAGGGTGTCTGCCTTGTTTTGTGTATTGGAGCTACAAAAGAAGGAAGGGTTGCTTTATTCTTTCAACAAATGGTGGTGCTGCAACAGTTGCATGCATCATTTTTCTGGATGGATGCATGTTTCATGGATCGGACATCGGAGCTGCAAAGTATTGAATTCCAAGTTATGTCATGTGTTTCTGTGTCGGAGTGGGTAGCTGGTGTTCATGGCTCTGGGCGGGTCAGCTATCCCGCTCCAAATTGACCCAAAATTTTGGGACAAATGGATCGGGTCGGGTCAATATTTCCATGATTTAGAGTCGGGTCTAACTAGGTCATTGGTCGACCAAAATCTACCAAAATCATATAAAAAATAATATTTTTATAATTTATATAACTAAATATATATTTTTATAATTTAATAATATTTAAATAATAAATAAATTATGATTTTATTTTTATATAATTTAAAATAAGAATATTATATTATATTCAATTATATATTATCAATTAATAAGAAAAATACAATTATTTTTATTTTATTCAGTTAGAATACATTTAATATTTCATTTAAAAGATATAATTTTATTAAAATTTATTTATACAATTATGAATATATATTTCATATATTAATAAATATATTATTTATAATTAATAGTAGCTTTGCATAATTATTTTTTGTTTTATAAAAAAATTGAAGAATGTTAAACTTGTTTATGAATTAAATTAATGGTGAGTATGTTACACTAAACTAATTCTTTTTTATGATTGTTTTTCAAGAAAATATGATAAAATTGCAAATGGGTCAAAACGGGTCGATTTGGGTCAAAATCCACCCAACCCATTTTGACCGACCCACATCGACCCAAATGGGATATTGACCCAACACGACTCATATGGGATAGGTTAAAATGGGTCGGGTCGGGTAATTTGAACACTCGTGGGAGTGGGGATGCAATTAATTTCTCATTTAAAATTTCTTATTTGGCAGTTAGCCCCAAAATTTTATTTTTTAGAAGATTACATACAGTCAACTAAATTAATAAATACAAACATTCTACTCCACTAAATTCGGAAACATCATTGAATTTATTGAATGCTAGTAAAACATGAATCTTTATCCATTTTAATAGTTGGTGACGCTCTCCTGAAAAACACCAACCGTTGCATCACCAACGAACTATTGTCACCAAAATCGAAATCACCACGATGCACCTTCATGGACCACCTCCAAATGATTGATCATGCCAATCACGTTACTCATATACACAACCAAAATATTCTTCAGTTGCTACGTTTTTTTGGAATACTAGTGGCACACACAAAGACGCCGCTCAAATTAGTAGTGACGTTTGTGAAAGTACCTCTATTCAATATGTCACTAAAGTATTGTGACGCGTTAAAATGTCTTTATATTTTTGTGACGTGTTGATATATATATATATATATATATGTGTGTGTGTGTGTGTGTGTGGTAGTGTCAATAAATTTTTTGAAATGATGTAGTGGTTTGGTTTAGTTACATATAATCGTGTCAGTAAAATTTAGTGACTTCTAAAGGTGAAATAAAATTTGTGATAAATCTTGATATGTCACGAAAAATGTGTCACTTTTGATTTTTTTTTTTTTTGGTAGTGATATAAAGCTCACCAATGACAATCTCACTAGTTGGGTTCAATATTAATTTATAGGTTAGTTTGAATAAAAAAATAAAACTATGATTAAAGTGGTTTTGCACGGAAAATAGGTACATAGGCAGCGGTATGTCAGTGTTGGGAGAGAAATATCGGTGCTAGGAATTTCATAGCCACCAGTAATTTGGCAAATGAACCAAAATACCTGTGCCTATGAATAAACCAAACACCGGTTCACTGAATACCGGTGCTAAATACATAGAATTGTTTTCACCATTTACAAGCAAGAATAGGGGGAAAAGTATTAGAAATGGGTTTGTGATATAGAACATGTACTATTACTTTCCAACATTTCACTAAAAAAATTATTTAATATTTCTATATTTAGGCAAGAATATAAATTAAAAAAATCAAGTCTTTTGGAGCAATAGATAATAGGTTAACACTATTTTTGAGCCATCGTGTAATTTTTCATGATTGTGTAGAAGTAATCAATGTTGACTTTCGAGACCCTTTCGTTCACCCATGCATGCCCAAATCACAAAGTTCCGATCGTATATTATTGAATTGTATTTTGGTATCGCCAATTTCGTGATTCGACAACTTCAACTTTCTTGGAGGGACCTAGTACAAAAGGTAAAAAATTTACTCATAACTCCAAATTGAAACCCACATGAACATGATGTTACCCTATACACTCCATTGTATTTTCCAACTCCATAACAGAATATTTATCAATAATCGGACACAATAACATATTTGTAATCCTTTCTTATTTCCCTTTCTTACTTCCCAATAGTATACTCTATGTTACTTTAGAACATGTATTAGCGCTTTCTAACATTTCACCAAAAAATAATTTAATTTCTATTTCTAAATTTATGCAAGAATAACAATAATTGTGTATTTTGGAGAGAAGGATAATATCATAACGAATATTTGGGCCATAGCATAATTTTCCATAAATATTTTAGAAGCGCTTCCATTCACCCATTGTAGCCCAAATTTTGAACATGCAATGGTCTCTTAATTAGTTGAGTTTTGTGTCTTCAATTTTGTGATTCGCCACTTCCAAAAAAATTTCTATGGACTTAATTGTAAAAATTAAAATGTTAACTTAGAGATCAAATAATACTAGCACCGGCATTGTTTTTCATTGATACAGGTTCTACGTCATGGCGAAAAATGATTTTTTCAAAATTTCATCCAAAATTTTGGACAGATTTTTTAAAATTTTGAAATATTGTCTTAGTACCGGTATCAGTTACTTAGGCGTCGGTATTTGTACCGGTGCTACATATTTAGAAATATTTTCCTAGGTTTGTTCCCTGGTCCAAAAAATAACAAATGTACCTCATTTAAAGCAGCCCTAACAAGCTGTTTTTCATACACATAGGCACTGGTATGAGCCATTTTGGCACCAGTATATGTACCAATGCTGTATACTTTAAAAAATTGAATTTATTCTCAGCTTCAAAAAAGAAAGAAAAAACCCATCTAAAGCAGCCCTAAGCAGCTGCTTTTCATATACACAAGCACCAGTATGAGCCTTTTGGGCACTGGTACCTATGCTCCATACTTAATAAAAAGCCAACTTGATTTCATCTGAACCATTAATTTCTTTTATTGATTGAATCTCAACCATTAAATCTTATTGCAATATAAATAAAATATGAAACCCTAATTCGATTCCCACCTGATCATTCCTCTCTCCCTTCATCCTCATTGTCACGTACCCCAAACCCTCCCTCTCTCAGTTCTCAGCTCTCACCTCCACCCCTAGAAATTGTAGATCCAGATCCCATACCTCACATAGTAATATGAACACAAACTCAAAACAAAAAGTCATGAAGCCATGCACAAGTGTTTACATTGAAACCTCAACGAAGCTTCTTTGCAGACCTCGATCCAACTCTCCTTAGTTGTAGATAGGGGAATTTCACGGGAATTTGAATAGTGTTCTAAATTTTTTTATAGGTTTAGGAAGGGGATTTGTTTTTGTTTTCGGTTGTGTATGGTTGCGAATTGGATTGAGATATTATGATGGTAGACGAAAGATCGAGTGTTTTTCCGTTAGAGGAGGGTTTTTCGTTCAATACTAAAGAGGAGGAATATGAGGACGAGCTTTCGATTGATATTGGGGCTTTATTGGATATACTCGCGGCGATTATGGTCCTCATGTTCCTCTGCCTAGACAAGTAATTTTAGTGATTTTTGAAAGGATGATTTTATGAATCCTGGTGTTTTTGCACAGTGTTAGAAACCCTCATGTGATTCCAAATAGTAGAAGAATTTTGTGGCACTTGCAACTGATCTTTGAAAATGATGTATAGTTATCAATTGAGTGACACAATTTTGGATGTAGAGAAACTATGGATATTAGATTCGATTCCTGGAGAATTGAAGTCTGAAGATAGTGATGGAGAAGTAGAAAAAGTTTTGAAGACCTTGTAGTGCCTTCTCCTATACCATCACGAGAGTAAGAACTCACTGAATTCTTGGTTTAGTGTATGATCTTTTCTTAGTGGTATCTTGTATTCTACATTATTTCATGTTCTTATACTAGTGGAGCATGTTGCTTCAATATCATGCTGGTGAATTTATACATTGATAATTGCATGTCTTGTGTTGATCCTCGCCAAGCTAGTTTCCTGTAGATTGATGATACCTGGGCCTCGACTCTTCGAGGCCCGCGAGCTTCGAGCTTAGGGTATTGTCTAAAGTCCAACTCGAG
>JAULKJ010204765.1:0-14079 GCA_032355405.1 Rubia balearica
AATGTAAGGTCAACTGTTGCTCGATGATGTCCGAGGTATGACCTTTACTGATCTCAGGTAGACATTGCTCAACTTATAATATAAACAAACAAATATGAACGCGGTTCCACCTTTACGTAATTGGTCAACCATTGCTTGACTTCTAATATAAAACCAAAGTTTCACCTAAATTTTTGATATGTTGTATTTATTTTCTATTTAAATATTTATATTCAGTGGTTTCAAATTATTTTTAATCAACATAAAAGGCCAAATACGATGGGGGCAAATTTTGAATTTTAAGTTGGTAGGCTTTGGCTAGGTATGAATAACGATCGACGTCTGTAGATCACTGACTTCATGTCAGTTATGCTGACACGTGGACCACCATCGCATGGTCTTGGCGGACTATACAAGATGATTAGTCAATTCAAAATCACGCCGTTTTGAATTTAAATGTGCATCAACCCTCACTAATGTGTCAAACTTTTCAACTCTCCCCCTTCCCAAACCTGCAGTTTATCAAGCCAATTTGGAAGGGCATGCTTTCCTCATATATTTCTTGTTTGTTTAAGTAATCATGTAAATTACGAATATGTTTAGTGAATGTTTGTTTGTTAAATTTTAGTTATTTTATGGTAATGAACATTTCAAAAGATTTATTGGAAACATCAAGTACTGAAAATGAAATATCATACTCCGCGAATTTTTAAAAACTCGCTCATTGCACGGAAATGAGGAAAAATTATCCGTGAATTTGTCCAGCCCAGAATTTTTACCTACGAGATTCTTATGACCCGTAATCATTAATTTTTCAATTATTTATATCCAACACCCCTTAAAATATGGCATTTAAACCCAGATCTCTCCTTACTCTCCTTACTCTCCTAAACTTTCTTTAATTATATTTGAAATCCCATCTCTAATTAATTAAACTTCATTATATATTATAAATTAATCTTTGATCTCATTCATCTTATACAAGACTTTGTCGATTTTATTTATTAACTTACTATACTACAATATCAATAGGATTTCCCTGATTTACCATCGATTCTTATTACTTTCCTTGATAGCTGATTGAATATTCCTGGATACCATTATACTTAGCTTATAAGTAAGCCTCTGTCCCAAACTAAATTGTACACTTACTATTTGACAGTCAACACGATTAAACTTTTACCACATATTTAAATTGATATATCAACAATAATATTATCGTATATAATATTATTAAAATTCATCGTAATAAGCAGTTTCTAAATGTCAACTTTTTATTTCTTGTTATTATGTGTAATTAAACATATTAATGGTCAAATATATTTTTTGAATACCGTAAAAAAAATTCTATGCAATTTAGTCTGGCACGGAGGGAGGGAGTAGTGAATTAGTGTAGTTACATGTATATTAATTTATTGAACATTTGGAGACTTGGATCACATGAAGTCTTTTAATGTAAAATACATTGATTTAATTGATGTGACAAGTCTCTTTAATTAGTAGAATAATCTTCATTAATTAAGCACTTCATATCGTCGTAAGTTACCTACTAGCAATTTCACATTTAGTTGTGCGAAAATTGCTGAAGGTACCACTTACTTTTGGAGGGATCCTCACCCCGATTTTTTTTTTTTTTTGGAAAAATAATCGAGCTACATACAGTCTTAGTAAAAATTATACTTTTTACGTTATTTCACATCCGAGATTAGTCTTTTAACCCTAATTTTCTTTAAATAATTGAGATCGTGATCGAGACGGGGACCGACAGTTTACCGACATCGATTGGGTTTGCTATGTGATCGAAAGGAACAGTAGTTATCGATGTTGGTGACAACCAAATGCTCAATCGATGTCGGTAGCTACCGAGTCCAAACCCAATGTCGTATTTAACCTAGTTCATTGCCGACATCAGTCGAAAGTGGATTTGACTGGCAGTAAAGTCGACGTCGGTTAAGGCCATGATCGGGCGACGTCAGTTCTATTGTTCGGCAACTTCGGGAGGATAGCCATTTACCTCCTTTCTACATGCTATGGTAGAGTCGATGTTTCTCACTGGTTTCAGTTGACCAATATTGAATCGAAATACGACCAAGTCTCTTAATAAAATTAATTAGTGTTCAACTTCCTCAAAATGGAACCCCATCGCACAACCATCAATACACTAATATTACAATTTAATAATAACTACAAAACTGTTAAAATATGATTGATTGTTGTCCATAATCGGTACTCAATCTCCATTACATAATCTATACATAGGATTTACAATAACAAATAAAAAAATTCATCTAGCCATTATAAGAGTAATACTCCGTATTTGGAATCGATATCCACTACAATATATTAGTCGCACTGCATTAAATTCAAACACTTGGTGCAACTACTTTACCGAAATAGTCGAAATGTGATGAACTTAAATTTTCCACGAATACGTTAAAAGTCCATTGATAATTGTCTCCTCCCTGTTACCGGTATTTCACACAAAGCATAGACTAGTTCATAAAGATGCAGTCCACAAATGAAATATACAACAAGCATACATATGCAAGACTAATACATATAACATGTCCTTGGTGAAAGTTAAAGTTACCATTTAGGTTGTTTGAAAGGTTGTAGTTTACCAATCTCAATTATATTGCACCCTTCCAGCTATTCCTACACGCTCCCATCTGTGGCATAACAATTTCTAGTTTGCTAGTGAAGGCCCGAATTAACGCGCAAAAATGGACAAACAATGTCTCAAATGACCAACGTCACTCACTTTTTATTACATTATTGGTAGGATCGATAGTTGGGGATCTATGTCGGTCGTTCAAGCAATTTTCTAGCAAACATTTATGTCTATAATCAATCTTAATCTATGCCTAGGACTTCTCTTAAAGTAATACATGACATTATGCTGACAAAACAACACTGTAGAATACAATTTACTAAATTAACCTCTAACACACTCATCAAAATTCTTGTAAAATATTCAATCTTTTCTTCTTTAAAAAATAGAATGAGTTTCACCAAAAAATTGAAATTTGTATATAGTTTCACCACTTATTCAATCTTGAAGCATATGATGGATGACAATAGCCACAATTTGTATCTAGAAATACTCCACCCTTTTGTAATTGTTGGAGTTTGATTTAGTTTTCCAATTCATTAAATGATAAATTTGTGGATTATTTTATTTAGAGTAAATGAAAAGTGGGAAGAAGATGATTAGGTGGGGATGTTGGAGAAGATGGGTGATGAGAGGTTTTTTTTTTGTTGGGAACAACTTTATATAGGATTTTTGGTAGAGTATCCAATATTGGGCATTGAAATTTTCATTTTCTCCAATTCCACCTGAGCATCGACGGACGAATGACGTCGATCGCGATGTTGGTAAAGGACGAGGGCTTCATGTGGCCCATCACATCCCAAAATTGTAATATGGCCAATATCGGTAATCTCATGTGGTGTCGTTTCTATAAATAGGCCAGTTAAGGGCCATGACGTGTTTACGCCGATGTCGGTATACCTTCTAACGTTGTTGTGGTCGTAGGTTCGAAAGGAAGAGCGATTTTTCATACTATTCAACACCCAACCAAATTAGACCAAATTCGAGGTTTTCTATTTACTTATCGTAGGTCAACCGTTGCTCAACTACGAATATAAACCAACAAAGATGACATAAGGTTTGACCCAAAAATTTCTCGAATGATAATATAAACAAACAAAAAAGACTGAGGTTTGATGCATACTCATTGTATGTCAACCATTACTCGGCCACTAATATAAACTAACAAATATGAAATAAGGTTTAACCAATCCTTAATCTAAGGTCAACCATTGCTCAACTTATAACATAAACCAACAAAGACGACTAATGTTCTACCTTTACTGACATCAGGTCAACCATTGCACAATTCATCCAAACCAAAAAAGAAGATCTAGGTTCGACCTTTACTGATATCAGGTCAACCATTACTCGACTTATAATATAAACCAACAAAGATGAACGGGGTTTGACCTATACTGATCTCAGGTCAACCATTTCTCGAATATAATATAAACCCACAAAGATGATCGGGGTTTGACCTTTAATAATCTTAAGTCAACCATTGCCCAACTTATAATATAAACAAACAAAGACGACCTATGTTTGACATTTGCTTATCTTAGGCCAACCATTGCTCCACTTATATTAAACATGAAAGATTATCGAGGTTCAACCTTTATAGATCTCAGGCCAACCATTACATGACTTATAATATAAACCAACAAAGATGACCGAGATTTAACCTTTACTTATCGTAGGCCAACTGTTGCTCTACTACTAGTAGCAACCAACAAAGATGACATAAGCTTTGAATAATCCTTAATCTAAGGTCAACCGTTGCTCGAAGATGTCCGAGGTATGACCTTTACTGATCTCAGGTAGACATTGCTCAACTTATAATATAAACCAACAAAGATGAACGCGGTTCCACCTTTAAGTAATTGGTCAACCGTTGCTTGACTTCTAACTTAAACCAAAGTTTCACATAAATTTTGTATATGCTATATTTATTTTCTATTAATTATTCATATTCAATTATTTTATTTTGTGTTATGAACAGTCTAATATATGTATATTTATGCAAGTAGTTGTTATTAGAGTCATAATTGGGTATGAATTCTTATATTCTGTGTTTTTCTGGTTGAATAGTTGTTAACAGATAGTGCTTGGATGTGGCGTCGGCAACCTCTGGTTTCGCTATTGGTTGAACCAAAAGTTTACTAATGTTAGATATTGGTGTTGGTTCATCATATTTTATGATTTTACATTAGATACGTCATCAGTCACCAGTCGGTCATGATGTCATTTTAATTGATAGTTAACCAACGTTCTTGACTTGTTGGTTATTCATCGTAGGTTATGATTTTTTGGTGGATGCGATGTCGGACACTCGTCGAGTATGCTGTTTGTTGAGTCGACAGTTGACTGTTGCTGAATATATGTGTTGTTCAAGATTCTGTCATATACAGACATCATATACTAACAGATATGGACGCTGGCCTTATGTTGTCGGGCTACCCGACAATATTGGCGATTATTGATCGACGCCGTTCATAACCTAGTTTAAGACAAGCTCAGTACAATTTTTTGAATCCCATTGATTTAATTTTCTCAACCCAAATTCTATTAATATCTTATTTTAAATTTCATTGCTATAGCATTTAGGATTAATGGCGAACAATGGTGAATCGAGTGGTGCTCTGCGTGAGTTATGCTAATTAATTGTATTTAATTTTCAATTTCTCATTACTCCCTTTCTCCCAAACTAAGCTGCACGCATACTATTTGGCAGTCAACACTGTCAAACTTTGACCACATATTTAAATAGATATATAAACAATAATATTATTGTATGTGATATTGCTGAATTTATCGTAGTAAGTAGTTTCCAAATATCAATTTTTTATTTATCGTTATTATACGTAGTTAAATATATTAATGGTCAAACTTGTTCCTTGAAGACCGTGAAAAAGATTCTGTGAAGTTTAGTGTTGGACGGAGGGAGTATTTTATTACTAGTGCATGATTTCAAATTTTATTTATTTTTCACATGGGATGGGATTTGGTACCAGGAATGATCACGTTAATGTTCACGCTTGCACCATTTCCATTGACAAGCTAAATTTTAGTTGCATTGTATCGCAGCAGAATTTTGGGACTGTTTCCCCTATCGTGTATATATATATATATAATTGATAAATTTAATTATTGTATTTTTAGTTTTTAAAATATTTTCAATTAATCATTCCCTAGTAACTCAATTTTTTTGATGATTTAGTTCATTCCCGGAGACATGGTAGCACGTCTGCTAGAGAAGAAGGTCTCAGTCGTTCTCCATTGCAATTGCGAAGAAGGACAAATGCACTTTTCAGGTAACTGGAAGAACAAGTCTCTTTCCCCAAAAGGGATGTGGAAAGTTTTTGGTGAACAACGTGCTGTTTCACAGGGATGCAGTTTTCTTTAAGTTGCTTGAGGTGACTGACGCCCGCATCGTGTTCAAGGTTTTTTATGTCCATGACAGATGGAGGCATACATAGATGAATTATTTTCTAAGACATTCACTTGGGTTTGAATAATATGAACGATATGTACTTTGGATATTTTCATTGGTACTTTAAGTTGATGAACTATAGGACATACTCCAGAAGCATTTCGTAGTCAACACATCTCTCAATCTCATACTTCAATTGAAAATATTATTCAGTGATCCTTATGAAAATCACAATAATTTTTCAAAGTCTATTTTCTTGGATCAACGGGCATGGTGGAAGGAGATTGAATGTTATAGGTAGGTGTATCCTCCCAAGGAGGCCTTTGGTGGCAGATTCAATCCTTTCTCACCCCTATAATCACTATTATTATTTTACCTCTTACATTTAATTGCTTCTTTCACCTTATCGCATCTCTCCACGATACCTTCAACCTGCTGAATTGTTCCTTGGGTATTATCCACAAGTTTCTCGTATAACTTCTCGTCAGTTATACCTTTCATGTATCCCAAAATTAATAACCATTGAATTAGTCATATCTACGACTTCCAGACTCTCTTCCTTGTAACGCGTAGAGAAGGTGGCAGTTGACTCATTAGGTTTCTACTAAAGGTTCAGCGAGTTTGTTACAATGTTAGTGAACTTTCTCAACAAGTATAAGTGGTTAAACAAGCTTTGGCCAAAAGTGTGAAATTAGTGAGCTATCCCTGAGGCAAAGACTTAAACCACTGTAACCCCATCCCTCTAAGATAAAATCCTACTAGTTTGAACTTTATATTGGGATGAATGCTTCACAATTTCATGACTTGATGATAAGGAATAGGAATTTCCTTAGATCGATCTCTCTGTTGTAAATAGGAACATTGTTGGGAAGCTTCTGCGGAGAATCTCATAGAGTTACTGGTACTAAAAATGAAGAAATCTCTTACTCAGCCATCCCGATCATGCGCTCAAGCTCCTGATCTTTGGGACAGAGCTTTGTATCTTCGACCTGCTTCTCTAGTTCCTCGGCATGTATCCAAGGGTTACTTAAATATGTATGAATTTCAATTATAGGTACAAGAGTGTGGAATGGTGCTACATAAGGAGGTATTGTTATCCATGTTGAATGTTATGACATAAATCTCGTTTAGAGATCTAGCCCAAGGTGGTGTGGTAGAGTTGCTTTCCACGTAGGGTATTGGGAGGCCGTCATTGTGCCTCTCAAAGATACAATTTATAAATCCTTAATACAAAATATTACTAGAGAGAAGCTAGTGGCAAGTCGGGGTCGTCCACGGAGAAAAAGTATTCAAGTATTAAACATAGATAAAAGGCACATAAAAATGCCACTCTAAGTGTGTGGTATCAAAAAGGGGGAGGGGAGTGGTTTTGGGAAAACACCACGACTACTCCAATCGATTAAATTAACAAGAAACTAGCATAAATGATGTAAATAAGATTCTAATGAATCTTTGGTGGAATTGATTCAATTTCTAGACTATCCATTTATCATCTACTCTTTATCCAATTAGAATACATTGACCACATGTTGAGGGGAGCTTGTCAACACTTTTCGAGTAAAGACATCTCTCACTTCCCCTTCGTTATAGTTAGAGTGGACGATCGGCACCAAAAAATAGTTCTTACAATCGGGTCATTGTAGACGATCGGCATCATAGAATACCCCAAAGGTGGTAATAAACATTGGAACCCAATACAACTAACCAATTGTTTTACAAGCTAGAATAACAGAGATAACACAATCATATCCTCTAATAATGATTTCGAGGAATCGGCCAACATGTTAGAAGTTATTAGTTGGATACATAGATAATTAGGCAAGCCCATTCAAATTCACACTAAATCTAAGAAATTTTATCAATTGATAGTAAAAATTAGTTGTCACACCTAATTACGACCTTCCATCAATTAATGACAGCCATATCGACACAAGGATAAAATCTTTCGGGTCCATCCTAATATCTAGCAAGAAATAAATTCACCATCATAAAATATTTGTACATTCTATTCTAAATCATGCATCAATCATACAACAAAGCACAAATACAATTGATTATCAATGGGAAAAAAAGTTGAATAAACTAATTCTCACAATATCATGATAGAAGTTCTTGCCAATTGCTTCCAAGATAATATCTGGTATGGATTATGAAAACCCAGAACATAGAACATATATATACAAAGAAAAAAAGGAAGAAATTCAAAGAGATAGAAAAACTAGGCTTCGGAGGCCCCAAGTCGGGCTCAAATCAAATGGGGAAGAAGGGGGGCAATTTATAGTCCATGGAATAGAGGAGAAAAGACCAAAAAAGTCAAATTCAAGGTGAATTTCTAGGGAACGCAAAATATTTTACGGACCCCAAAAGAGCTACTTCCTTCTTCTTATTTCCATTGCTACGGGTGAACTGCTGATCCTTTTGGGGAGTTCTTGTAGTTAATTTATAGTACTCGCAGAGAGAAATCCAAAAATGCTACCTAGAACAAAAATTCCTCTTGGATCATGCACCAAAATGGGTTTCGAAACTCTACTCAATCTTCATATTCAATCTTCCTTCTTCTACTACTTTTTTCAGTTGACTTTCTTCCGATGATATAGTCTTCACTCAAATTTAATATTCAATTATCGAACTAGTCAAGGAAGGATCCAACTAAACATTAAACACTTCAGAAATCAAGGAGTTAGGATATAAAATGATGAAATGTGATCCTAGCCCTCTAATCGGTAGGGTATCCGATTCTCTAAAGCAAAACCTACAGTCTATTATAATTATAAGTATCACATGTGCTAAAAAGAGATTAAAAAATGAGCTCATCAAATCCCCCACACTTAAACCTTTACTCTTCATCGAGTAAACGATCAAGATCTAAGATGGTTTCCTAATCCTCTACCCCAAAGCACATTTGAGCTCTTTAATTGAGAAATTCCCAAAGTAAAAAATTCAAAGGAGTACCCATCCCCCATATTTCAACCTAAGATATGTTCTAGCCAAAAATACCATTAACAAGTTACAAAAATCTAAAAATAATAAGGCATCAAACAAAATTGAATATCGCATTATACGTTTAATCCCACTACTTCATTCCCAAGCTAAGTTTCAATCCCTTAAAGGCTAACAATGTGAAGCTGGACTACTAACATTCTCCTTGTATCATTTTCAACCTTAAGGCTCCAAATCCAGCAAATGATCACACCATTTTCTTTTTCTCTCACTTCTCTCATTTTGCATCGGAATCATTTTCAGGTTTTCATCCAAGCCACACATCATTTTTATATAGGCTTACATCTCACCCACACATTTAGCCTATCATTTTTGTATAGGTCACCTTTTTGGTTTTCCACCTATCCAGGCCCCAATGTTTCCTAAGCCGCCCTCTCGGGTTTTCAACTCAATGGGTTATTTTTCCAAAAAAAAATCAAGGTAGAGCATATGCACGATAAAATACAATACAATGAGATATATTTCCCCTCCCTTACACTTGAAACACACATTGTCCTCCATGTGAAAGGACATGATAATGAAATAAAGGGGAAAGAAAAACTCGCAACTAGGACCTTGAAGGTCTTTCCAAGTGGTGGCAATGCTAACTTATCAATGCATGTTCTCTCCTCCATGTTCATGAAATCTGCCCAATATGCAACTTCGACCAATCCACTACAATCTACAACTAGGTAAATCTCGATCAATACCCACAAAAAGAAACAACTAGTAGTACTCCTAGGTGGTGGTTTTGGTGGTGGAATGTTGTGGTATATTGTGGTTTTGGGGTAAGAGTTTAAAAACAAGGGTGAGGAAATTTTTTTATTTTATTTTCAAAAAAAATTAACTCACTAGTCTAACTTAAAAGCTCGGGTTGCATAACCGAAAAATTGGGAAGGCATTTCATACCAATTGGATGGGTGCATCTCGAAACCTCTTGCTTGTTCTGTAGGAGTGCAAGAATCCCTTTGGGTTATTTTTTCTATCATATACCTTGAGCTTGATTGGTTTCTTGATTCCTTTTGGCATTGCAAAAATTTCGTAAGCGGTGAATGTTCAACTTCATCTTCGACATCGTATTCCATGTCCTCCCTTTGAACGGCGCTGATTTTGTTTATTTTCTTATTTTCTTCTTATTTTTGTTTATTCTAGCCATGATTCTCTTGGTCCATGGTGGTGTTGACAAATTTCTTATATAACCTCTCTTTGTTAGCTTCTAAGAAAGATGCAAAGGCCCTCTTTTCTTTGTCGATGTGTGGCAGGGACTCCTGCTCATATTCTGACTTCTAAATGTTCTCTGTATGCACTAGAAGAGTTGTCTTCGGTGGAGGTGGAGGTGACAGTTCTTTATGCTTACTGGCCTGGCTCCTAGTCATCATGGTTCAGGTTAAAAATTGACCTTACTTAATAGATGGTTCCACTGATGTGGTTTGAAATAAAAAGTAACAATAACCTTGAGCTTCAAGAAGAGCTCCCGCAAGGATCTCTCAGATTGTGTCCGGGGGAAAGTATCTGATGGTGGCTGCTAGAATTCTATTTTGGTTAATTATTGTGGTTCTTTCTGCTAGCTTCCATTTTAAAGTTTCCCCTGTATTCCCAGTTGTTCGTGCCCACGTTGGACATGCTGACTTACCCGCTATCATGGGCCACAATTTCTAAAGCCCCGCATTTGATGAAACATCAAATGCATGTATTTTTCAAATCATTTAACATCTCTTTTGTTATCCTTTTGTTGAAAGAATTCCATATTTAGGTAGGTTTACATCATAAGGTGTTTAGATGACCATTTTTTGTTTTCATATCTAAAACCTTTGTTTTGCAACCTATTTTAAGTCTAATGGATTTGTGTCATTATGAGTGATGTTCTCACTTAATTTTTTTGCACATTTGAAACTCATATTTGCAACAGATTTGGTTTTTATGTAAGGATAATAGATGCTTTATTGGTAAGAGAGTTAGTATGATGATTTAGGATTTATATCTTAAGTCTCAAGTTTAAGGTGCGGAAGGCCCTTCATAATTATGCTCATGATGAAAGGATTCAAGAATGAAGATTCACAAATAAAAAAGAGCTTAGAAGTGAAGGCCAATACCATTTGGTAGAAGAAAGAAGAAGATCGGCTGACCAACGCGAAGATCAGCTGGCCAACCGTGAGCCCTGTTACTTTCACTGGCCAACTAGCAGGGCGAAGTTAACAGGTGCACGACCCATGATCTTAGCCGCATACCCACACACGGTAGAGAAAATGGGAGGGAACCATCTTGGACACTATTCGTTCACCCCGCAAGGTGATGCAGATAGCTGCGCGCAAGGACTTCTGTCGTGCCCAACCGAGCGCTTCAACAGGCGTGCAGCTCGCGCCTATCTACATCTTTTTTTACTTTTTCTTTGCCAAATTTTGACCACTTAGACTATAAATACCTTATATCTTATCCTCTCTTAGAACCCCTGACTTTCTACTCTTAAAAACTCTAGTTTTCAATAACTCTTCTTTATTCATAGCTTATATGGGTTTTGGATATCTAGGCTAAATATACTCTTGGAAGCAATTGGTAATCATTTCTAGTATGAAGTTGTGAGATTTTGTTTATCCTATTTTGTGCTTTGATTATCAAGTATTTTTTGTGCTTTGTTGTGTGATTAATGCATGATTTAGAATAGGATGATAACCTTTTAATGATTGTGAATTGATTGTTTGCTAGAATTTTGGTAAAACCCAGAAGACTTTGTCATTTTGTTGAGGTGTTTGATTGACCTTAGGTTGTAATAAGGGGTGACAACTAATTATAATTGTTGATTGATGAAATTACTTAGTATTAGGATGAATTTGATTGGGTTTACCTAATTATCGATGTGCCTCACTAAAAACCTCTAACATGAATATATATCTTTCTTGCTTGTAGGAAATTGTGGTAGTTGTGTTGGTTTTCCATGTTTATTACTATTACCATGGAAGTTTATGACGCCGATCATCTAGAGTGACCCTAGGGTAAGGGTTATTATGTACCGTAGATTACCCACTCTAACTATAACCAAGGAGAGTTGAGAAATGTCCTCACTCAAAAGGTATTGTCAAGTTCTCCACAATATGTGGTTAATGTATAAAATAGGATGATTAGTCAATGATCAAAGGACAACTAGAAATGTAAACCAATTGCGCCCAAGACTCGTTATCATACTAGTTACATCTTTCGTACTAGTTGTGTTTCGTATTTACATTGTTTGTTCTAATCGTTTGCTAATCTAGTTGCTTAAAGTAGTCGTAGTGTTTTTCTAAACTCAACCCCCAACCTTTGTTATCACACACTTAGAGTGACATCTTTGTCAGTTTTAACTTCATTTAACACTCGATAAAACCCCATTTTCCTCATGGATGACCCCAACTTTCCCCTAGCTACTTTCTAGTAGTTAGCCGCAATTAGGGCCTATAAATACTATCTTTGAGAGGAACGATGATGGCCTCCCAAATTTTGGCTCCACTGCTGGGGAAAAGGCGTATTTTATTACAGTGTTTGTTAGTCCTTTAGATATTTTTGTGTTTTTACTTGTGTGTTGTTGATGTTTGCTTGCTTTTGTGATTGTTACTTTGGATAAGTTTGTAATTCTTTGGTTCTTGGTTTATGGTCGATACTCGTACCAACCCTTGCACTACGATCCTAATCTTTTAGATACACTCCGAAGAGCAAGGAGACTAGCTTGTTTTGCTAAGCAAGGTAGTCAAGCACCACCCAAAGTAGTTACACCAACTATGGTGGATGATACTAGAACCTTGAGGGAGCTCATGGCTCCTAACCTAGAGAGTCAACTATTTTGCATCATTTTCCCTCCTCTTTCAAAAAATGTCGCTTGTGAGCTCAATTCCGAGATGATCCATTATTTACCATATTTTCATGGGATAAATGGGAAGGATGCGAACAAGCACTTGTCCGAGTTCCACCTCGTGAGCAAGAATATGAAACCAACCCGAGTTCCACCTCAATACCAAGGAAACCAAGGGAACAATCGGGCTCCACTACAATCCTACAATCCTACAATCAAGTCCCTTTTCCGCGAGATTCATGAACTTGGAGAACCAAGTTAGCCAAATTTCATATTCTATGGCCTGATTGGAAGCTAGGGATTTTGAGAAACTCCTATCAAAGCCGGAGTGAAACCCCCAGCCTCCTAATGCCAGTGACATAATCTTGAGGAGTGGGAAAGAGACTAAGGAGCCTGAGAAAATTGTGAAGATTGGGAAGGATATAGAAGAATAGCTTGTAGTGAAGGACAAAGAGGTCGAGGAGGTGGCTACTCAACCACTGGAGAAGCGAGAAATTGAGAAAGTCCTTCTACCACCACCCTTTCCGCCGGCTTTGCATAACAATAATCGCAAGGATGAGAACAAAGCTCTTTTTGAAGTCTTCCGCAAGTGCAAGGTAAATATTCCTCTCTTCGATGCTATTTATCAATTACCTAGGTTTACTAAGGTCCTTAAAGAATTGTGTACCCCCAGGAGAAATAAAAATTTGAAAAAAAATAGTGAGAAGATAAAAGTTGGCGGTTAAGTGTTGGCCCTTTTTGAAAGAAAAAAAAAACCCTTCTAAATGTGATGATCTTGGAATGTTTACCATTCCTTGTGCTATGGGTGGTAAGAACTTCAAAAATTCCATGTTAGATCTAGGAGTATCAATCAATGTGATTCCATAATTCTTATTTGAATTCTTAGATCTTGGATGATTGCACGAAACTGAGGTAGTGGTCCAATTGGCCTACCGTTCTAATGTCTTCCCTAGGGAAATTGTGGAAGATGTGTTGGTCAAGTTGATAAATTAATTTTCCCGAGGGATTTATATGTTCTAGATATGGAAAATGACAAGCGTATCTCCCTAATCTTGTCAGGGAGGCAATTTTTTAAAACATCTAGAACTAAAATGATGTGCATAGTGGATGTTTGACCATGGAATTTAATGAGAAAATTATGAAGTTTAACATCTATGAAGCCATGAAATTTCCTAATGAGGGTCATTCTTGCCATGTAGTTGCTCTTGTTGATATTTTTTATGATTATGTGCAAGATATGTTCATGGTTGATGACATGGATTGTGTGAAAATAGCTTT
>JAULKJ010204871.1:0-14079 GCA_032355405.1 Rubia balearica
TTGTTGCAAAGTACACGTACAGTGGAGAATCCAGAATTTTTTTAATGGGGTAACCACTAATATATAAAAATATATATTTAATATTAACCGTAAAAAAATTTACATGGGGTAACCAAACACTAATACCTTTTTTTACCATGGAGTAACCATGGCTACCCCATGCATATACATAGATCCGCCCCTGTACACATATGCAGTTTACAAGCAGTTGTAACTTGTGGGAGCAACCTGCTTGATGTCGGATGCATTTAATACTTCAATTTTAGAAGTGTATTTTAGATGCAATTTGGATTTATCCACTCGTGGAGAAATGGGTGATGTAGAAAATAAGGGTAATAATGTGTGTTTGTATTCATACTCTGGGGTACATTATATAGAGGTACAAAGATCTATAAGGAAAAGGAATCTAAATCTAATTACAATTGCAAGGTAATATTCACATTATATTTTCTATTCCTTAATACTACTCCTCAAGTTGGAACATATGGATCAGAAATGCCCAACTTGCCAAGTAATGAATTAAACTGAATTCGTCTGAGAGCTTTGGTGAACAAATCCATAGGTTGGTCAGTCGTGCGAAGATGATGAGTAACAATAGTACCAGACTGGACAAGATCATGGACGAAATGACAATCAACCTCTATATGCTTCGTACGTTCATGGAACACCGGATTTACCGTAATGTGAAGAGCATATTGACCGTCACAAAATAGTGTCATAGGAGTATAATGCACAACACCTAAGTCACAAAGTAGTGACTTAAGCCACAACAACTAACAACAGGAAACAATCATAACACGATACTCCGCTTCAGCAGAAGAATGAGAAATTGTAGGTTGGTTCTTGGTCTTCCATGAAACCAGAGAATCACCAGTCATCACAAAACACCCAGAAAGAAAGCATCGCGTAATAGGACAAGCAGCAAAATCAGAATTATAATAAGCAGTCAACTGTAATGAACTACGTGAAGAGAGAAATAAATCTTGACCAGGATGACTCTTAAGTAGTGAAGAACTCAAATCGCAGCTTGCCAGTGAGGAACACAAGTAAACTTCATAAACTAAGCAAGTGTATGAACAGAATAACTCATCTCAGGACGTGTAATAGTCAGGTAAATGAGGCAACCCACAAGGCGTCGATACTAATCAGGATTATCATAAAGAGACCCTTCAACTTTCGCAAGATCGTGATGTTTCTCCATAGAAAAATCAGTTGGTTTAGAAGCCGATAAACCTGTGTCTGACAAAATATCCAGGGCATATTTCCTTCGTGAAAGAAACACCACATCCGGTCTTCTATCAATCTCTATACCCAAGAAATACTTAAGTGTACCAAGATCCTTCATATGAAAAAAAGAACTCAAGTATTTCTTGAATTTAGAGATGAGCGATGAAGAACTACTAGCAATGACCAAATCATCCATATAAACAAGTACATGCAAAGAATCTGGGTCCCAAGTGAAAGCAAATAGATAGTAATCTGCCTTACTATGAACAAAACCAAACGCACGTACAACCTGAGCCAATTTCGCCAACCAATTATGAGGAGCCTGCTGAAAACCATAAAGAGGTTCTTGAAGACGACAAACTTGGCCAGGAGGTGCAGGATATCCCGGTAGAGGTGACATAAATACCTTTTCATGCAAATCACCATGTAGAAAAGCATTATGCACATCCATCCGATGTCGTTCCCAACCTAGAATGATTGCAACTGATAAAAAAATGTACCTAACTCATCTTCGCAACCGGGGAAAATGTCTCAGTATAGTCAATTCCTTCCTTTTGGCGATTTATAAGAACCACCAAGCGAGCTTAGTGCCTTAATCTCATCAGCCATTTCATCACACTAATGAGCATACTTCGAAGCCTCATAGTAAGTAGTTGTATCTGCACTAGAAGTTAATGCACCTAAAAATCTAGAATGCATACTATAAAATTTATCGCAATTTATAAAATCAGTTAAAGGATAGAGAACACTTGAAGAATGTGACGTTGCAGGTGTGGTCGTAGCAGTGGGGGGTTATAATATCAACAACAGAGCAAACATAATCGGATAGATAAAGAGCAGGTCGACGATCGCGAACACTCTATTGGATAGCAGGTAGCTCGGCGCAGGCGGCGGCGCTGAGGAGTCGACCGACGAAGCATGCGGCGGAGTTAAAGTAGGCGGAGGAGGCGCGTGCAGTTCATTATCTACGATGGCCGGCGGCGAGTCGAGCGCATGTGGAACCGCGCCAGAATATTGTGCAGCACATCTAGCATGTGTGGAGCTGTGCGGCAATCAGAGGAATCTCGGCAACCGACGGCAGAGAGGGATCCAGTGGTGGGAGGAAGACCAACCGCGGTGATGGAATCGACGGCGAGAATGAGTCTGGCGGTGGTGAGGTGGCCGACGTCGGTGAGGCTTCCTGGAGAGCAGAATATGGAAACTGGTCCTCATAAAAATCAACATCCTTACTATTAAAGAAAGTATAGGATTCCAAATAATAAAGCTGATAACCTTTCTTCCCGACGGGATACCCAAGAAACAGACATCGACGACTTCTTGAGCAAATTTATCACGGAATCTGGGAATGTAGGAAGCAAAACACATACATCCAAAAATGGGCCAAACCTTGTAATTTGGGAGACATCCATAGAGTAACTCAAATGGTGTTCGACCATTGAGGTGTTTTTTCGGTGTCCATTTAATCAGATATGTAGCTGTAAGAACACATTCTCCCCAAAACTCAATTGGCATATTGTCTTGAAAACGCAAAACACGGCCCACATTTAACAAATGACAATGCTTGCATTCAACACGACCATTTTGCTGTGATGTATCAACCATAGATATCTAAAATATAATCCCAGATTCAGCAAAGTAGGATCTCAAAGGTAGAAATTATATACCATTATCAGCTCGGACCCGCCTAACAATGCAACCAAACTGATTGTTACAATTGTAATTAGATTTCAATTCTTTTTTCTTTTCATAGGTCTTTGTACCTCTATATAATGTACCCCGGAGTATGAATACAAACACACATTATTACCCTTATTTTCTACAGGTGATTAAAGGTGGTTCTATAGAACAATAGAAATCACTTTGTTGGTGACTTCTCTACCTCCGCTTTGATCACAAACGATCAAAGGTGGTTCCGGCAAGAAATTTTAATAACACTCAAATAAAGGTGGTTATTTTGCGCATTTAATTAGCTGGAAGAACTGCCTTTGTTTGGTTCCAAATTCGGAAGTCATATTCAGCTCCAATGTCGGAAGCTCATTCAGACCCTTTTTTTATCTGTATATTCAAATTTTGCTGCTTGTTTGCTGTTATCACTTTGTTTTTGTTTTTTGAACAAAGAATAAATTTTGGGGGGAAAATACCTTCCAAAAACTGAACTTACATTCATAAATTTAATAGCTAATTCAATGTACATGAACGTTTTACAAAGTATATTCCCTATCAATACCCTATAAGCTAAAGGCAAAACAAGGGTGTTGTTATATTATACTCTATATTTTACTAGTTATGCCCTAATACATGTACATACTTGTATTATTGTTTTTTTTGTTTTTTTTGTGTGTGTTGGATTATTTATATCCAATTATTTACCTACATTTTCTTTATCCTCACTCCCATTTCACCATTTTCTCCCCATCTCTACACTAATCCGTCGACCACAAGCATCCGCCGCCGACCACCACCACCTGCCGCTGACCACCTTCACTGACGAACTCCCAAAAAAGATAGTATTCCTTTTTTGTAATATTGAATATTTGTCCAGCTATACTTGGAATTTAAAATTGTGAGTTTAGATTGGTTTTGAATTATTTTCGCCGGAAATTTTGAAACTGCGCCGGCAAAATTTACGGGCTGAGGACCTGGATGAATGGTTGAGGGTAGCGGGACGGCGGGATGGGGGGTGAGGGGCGGTGGGATGTGGGGGGCTGAGCAAGGAGGGATGAGGGGCTGAGCACGGCGGCAAACTTAGGGGTGGGGTGTGGAAGCTGACGGAGGGGAGGGTATGGTTTGGGCCGGCCGCTGGAGCTTAGGGAGGGGGTAGCGCCTTGGGTTAGTGGGTTGGAGAAATTAGGATTTCCAATTATTAACAATAAAATAAAAAGATTAGATTTTTTAATTTAAATGAAAATAAAATAAATTTAAGGGTTCAAGGTTTTTAAAATAAAGGGTTTAGGGAAATAGGGTTTTTAATTTAAAATAAAATAAAATTGTAATCTGGGAATTAATGCAAAATTTGAAAATAAAATTTTAATTAAATAGAACAATCTGAAAATATTGTTTGGATTTAATTAAAAAATAAAAGAATATTGAAATATATAATATTTTAAGAAAATATTAGCAAACATAATATTATAAAATTAATTTTAAAATTTAAAATTAAAATTTGAATAAAGAAATGTTAAAATAAAATTTGATGATAGTCCCATTTAATTAATATTTATTTAGGTAAATAACAAAAATAAATCTGTAGAAAATATTGAAAGATTTGTTAGGAATTTGTTCTTTAAGTTATAGCATTTGATCATACATAACTGAATATAGAATTTATTGTTTACTAGCGGAGTACTATCCCGCATTTCACGATATTATTAATTAAAATATTAGGATGTACATTTTGTGTCTTACATTTAAATTGAAAATAAATTTTATTTGAAATTTTAAAGTTTAGCCATCTAAAGAAAGTCATGAAGTGAAATAATTAATTTACTTATAAATAGTTAGATATTGAATACAATAAAATTGATTATTTTAATAGTTCATTTATTTTTTAAAAAATAATTATTTATATGTTGAGATTCATTTTAAAATGTTATCATAATTATGTGTATCTCATTGCAATAAATAAAAGTAAATATCAAATGAGCTAATTTGTCTCACTAATTATAAAATGTCCTTATTTAACAATTAGTAGGTATAAAATAAGACTTTTCCATATATAGAAAATAAATAATATGTATACATATTTCGATCAAAAGTACTCTGTGATTGTTTTTAAAAAAATAAACATTTTGTTACTTTAGATTATGTGTTTATTTGGATTTTTTTAGTGATATATAGATATAGTATGAGATATTTGTGGTTTTAAATATATATTTAGAATTTATATATTTTAACAGGGTATGATTGATTATATATAGTAAATAATTAAAATTAGTGCATATTATAATATTAGTATATTATTTTTGGACAAATCATGACTTCAATATCCCGGTTGACAGCATCAAGCAAACAATTTCTATTATATGGTGCTTGGGATAACATATTAGATGAAAATTACACGAGTGTTATATGATATGTAAATTACATGAGTGTTCTTAATGTTAAGCTATTTCATTATAAATAAGTAAATTTGTATGTTAAAAATTACATATAAGATGAAAATCAAATGAATGTTAGTATATTTCTATGGTTTGCAATGGGAAACATAAAATTTAAAATTAATCTTGGAAATAATTTTAAACTAAAGATCAAAATATGGAAATATAATTTTTAAGTAAAAAGAATAATCTGGAAAAAAATTGGATTAAATTGAAAAATAAAAATGATATTGTAATATAAAATATTATAAGAATTTATAAGCAAAAATAATATTATAAAAATAAAGTTCAAATTTTAAAAAAAACATATTGAAAATAACATTTGAATAAAATATTTTTAGAGTAAAATATTTTTAGAGTAAAATTTGATGATAGTCCCATTTAATTATTATTTAATTTGTAAATAACAGAAATAAATAATTCTTTATATAGATATTGAATGTTTTGGTAGGAATTTGTTCTATATGTTATACCATTTTCATTATACGTAACTGAATATGTAATTTGTTATTTTTAACATTTAACATGTTTTTTCTATATGTGTTATATATTTCTCCTATAATTATGTAATTGTTAGGTTAATAATTTTATTTCATATATTAAATATGAGCGCTGAGGGCATACCCCTTGATAAAGGTCGTAGTATACCTGAAAGGGGAATTGGTGCATCCGCCAGGCAGGCAAGAAGTTGAGCGTACGTCCAGGATCAGTCGTCGAAAAATGTGCAAAATCACGAGGTACCTGTTGAGCCACCTTTTCCTAGGTCTATTGTTAATTTTGATCAGATGGAAACCTGGGATGGTCCCGATCTCAACCTTCTCACTGACGGTTGAGCGGATTCATTCCGTGAGGAAGGAAACTGACAATCATTGTTTCAGCCTGGGGTGAAGTACTTGTATGTAGCCTACATGATGGTTGTAGTGCGGAGCCACGACCAGACGTCGCGGAATGGCATGGTACATCCAATGTTCCCCCTAATGGCCCAGCTGAGAAGACTTTGCAGGTGGGGGAGAACATTCTAGCACCTCTTCGTAGAGGAGGTAGACATACGTACAGGAATAGAGCTAGTTGATTTGCACAGTATTCAGGTGGATCGTGTAATGTTGGTAAGGCTGGCAATGATAGGGGTGTTCGAAACAAGAGGAAGCATGTTGTGTATGATGACTAACTTGTGCGTGGGGCAATGAGTGGTGCCCCGCGAGATAATCTTGCCATACCCAGTTTCGGAGGCCATGTCGCAGTTGATGTTTAGAATGGTATAGAGCGGAGTCTGCTGAAATTCCATAGTCGTGCAACTCGTTGCAAACAGTTAGTCATTAAGGATTGTAGCACTGTTGTGCAGGCCAGGATACGTGTGACCGGGTTATCGCACCTTCCCGCGATTATGTTCAAGTACCTTGACATGACGTTGATATTTGCTTTTGTCGAGAGGTAGCACCCGGATACAAACTCATTCCACATGCCTTTTGGAGAGATGACAGTCCTACTGCACGATGTCGAGATGATTCTTGGAATTCCTATTGAAAGTGGTTGTGTTACTAGTATGATGTCAGTGGAGGTCATTCCAAAAGGGAGTGCTGAACTATTTGGGAAAAACCTGCTGGAAGACTAGAACGGGGGTAATATTGATGGCCAAGCATTGATGGACATGTGTGTAGCGGCGGGTTAGAGCGATAACTTCCAATTCATGTGCTAACATGCTGACTCTCTTTTCCTCCACTCTCTTTGTTGATAAGACCGGAACTAAGGTTAGAGCCTGCCTGCTCCCTGTAACTGAGTTGCAATTTACCTGGGGTTCGGCTACCCTGCCTATTTGTATCTACAGTTAGGAATTGCCTCTAGATCCAAGGCCTGTGGGCTATGTGGATGTTGCACTCTACTACAAGCATGGATCTACGAGTACTTTCCCATGTTCCGTCTGAGATCGAGTGAATAACCACCTCTTCCTGGGCGAGCTAATTGGTGACACTCTGAGAGGGAATGAGGAAGGATACTCAGCATTTTCTGACCATCACGTGTCAATTAGATGCTTTACAAGCGGATCAGATATGATTTTCATGTTTCATATTTACTGTGAGAATTACAGTTAGATTGTATGCGATATGAAAATTATAATTTTCGGTAACTACAGGTAGATTGGATGCCATATAGAAATGACGTTGGCAGGGATATGAAGGGGATCACTCATTATCGCGGCGTGATTCGATACCTTGAAGTAATGGAGGTGTACATGCCTGAGTGGGTGGTGCCGTGCAGGGGATATCGTACAACATTAGGATTGTGCCTGAACCTTGCGCCAGCCCCATTGATCCCTCAGGCTATTCAGTGACCTACTCAGGGAAGATGCAGTTGACTTTATGGGACATGCGAATCACATGGCACAGTGGTCAGCTAGGAAAGTTTCCTACTGCCACCAGTCCATCTGAATGCACCATGGATTACAAGGATTGGTTACGACTCATTCTCACGTCCCTGATAGCAAATCCTGAACAAGAAGGTAGGTACCAAACATGGAGCTGTCTCGACAAATCTCGATTTACTGGGAGTATGATAATATGTGTTCCCTGTTACTCAATTGTTGGGTGATGTGATGAGCGACTTGGATCCATTTGAGTCTGCAAACATTCGTGAAATACCTTTGGAGCATATGCATGAGCTGCTGGCTACCTGGACCCCTCGTCGTCATGAGTGCCGTAGACGCCACGGTTATTAGCCCATTCACTAAGATATTGGCTCATTTATGAACTTCGCGGTATTTGATTATTTAGACACAATTACTTAGTTCGTACCGGGTGCTTGTTTTAATTTATTTATGTAGTTCATACGATTTGCTTATTCTGGTTCATTTGTGTACTGTGGACTCTTTCATTATATTTAATGACATAACCCCTATATCATGAAATGCACTTCATTACATTCATAGCATGTTAATATATATGATGTGCAGCTCCCTCGTTGTTCCATCCTCGTTGCCGCCCACTCTTAATGGAAAAAATGTACAACAAAAGTTTGCAGACCCAGTCCCGGTGATATAGTATAAAACTACAACTATGTTGTAGTAGGTGGTTATAGGAAACATATCACAAATTACCATGGACCAATGTTCACGCCCACACGGACCTGTGGCCTGTGGAGTGTCTTACACGGGTCTTGGCCAATTCAACGTTTTCCTTTGAACCGTATATAGGAATATAATCTGACTAATGAGTCGATATCTAGTTAAAAACTGCCCGACGGGCTCCAGACCAGTCACCATCAACATGGAAGGGATCAGCGACACATCTGAAGCCACAATTTCCATCACTCTCCACATCGTTCCAACCCTAGATGTGATGCTTGATAATGTAAGGAAAACTTTCAAGATGGGAGAACGTTGCTCGGGAGAAACATTCTGATCAGGAACAAACATTTTAAATCTTCTGGAGTGAAATTAATATAACATTAAAATGAAATGACTTCATAATGCAGGGGACATACCGTGTCAACTTCCTCGCCCTGATGTGCCGCTACTTTGTGACCTCGAACTATGTCGGCTAGGAGATGGCCCGTACATCAACTTTCTCTGTCAAAGCAAATGGTGCATTACATGGGTTTTTCTCAGGTAAAAGAGGTCTCTGACAGGGAGACCCCATGTCACCGATGTTGTTCGTTAGTTGTTGGAGTACCTTTTGAGGCTGATCTAATACAGAACTGCAAACCCTCTCTTTGACTACCACCCTAGATGAGAACAACATAGAATATCATGTTTTTCTCAAAGGAAGACCGAGCTCTGTCGGCATCCTTATGCATGCCTTAAAATAACAGGAAAGCACCTCGGGTTTAGCAATAAATGCAGAAAAATCAGCCATGTATACAGTGGGAGTCCAAGAAGAATTAAGTTTCACGGGCATACCGAAAGGCCATCTTCTGCTCAGATATTTAGGAGTCTCGCTTTATTCTCAGAAACTAAAAGTCTCCCAATTCTCACCACTCATTGAGGCGGTCGACCATTCCATCTCCTCTTGGAAAGGTTATACTTTATCCTACGCTCGCAAGTTAGAGCTTATCAGATCGGTCATCCAAGGTGTCATTGGATTTTGGATACAGTAGGTCCCTCTACCCTGAAATGTCATAGACCACATTATTTCCATCTGCCGACAGTTTCTTTAGAACGGGAAATCATGCCCTGGATCATGGAAAAAGGTGTATAGACCAGTAGGGGAAGGTGGCCTAGGTCTCCGAGATATTGCTACATGGAACGAAGCTCTCCTCTCAAAGTAAATATGGAATTTTCACTGCAGGAAAGAGAGCTTGTGGACAAAATGAGTGCACTCCTTTTATATAAAAGGTGCTGACCTATGGACCTGGACCCCCTCAAAGTATAACTTTTCCACGCTCATTAGGCACTTGATGCGAATCAGAACAAAGCTGCTCGCGATTTTTGGAGGAAGAAATACGACAATTACCCAGATCACAAACTTGAAAACACCAAAAGGTCTTGACTCGTCTTGAGTATATGGCATTCTTTTGGGAAAACTTCCGGCACAACGCATTTTTAGGCTACTATGGAAGGGCTCCTGTCCCCCTAAATTTTCTTACATCGCGTGGAGATCCATAAGAGGGAGACTTGCAACAAGAGATAGAATGAGAAATTATGATGGAGATAAACGCTTCCCCTTTTGCAGTGTATACCCAAAAAATGCTGCACACCTTTTTTTCACATGTCAATTCTCAAGGGATATTTGGGATTCGATTAAGAGATGGTTAGGACTTAGAAGAAGATTTTACACCATTAGGGGAGTAGATATATGGATTATAAGGGAAGCGCATGGTGCAAAGAAGAAGGCAAGACTGGGAATTCTATCCATGGCCACGACTATATATCACATTTGAAAGGTGAGAAACAATATAGTAATGGAGGGACAAGCAGCATCCATTCCGGGATTGAAGCACTTGATTTTCACGCAGATTTATACGGTGCTTTACAAACTATTTCCAGGAGAGTGCCCCCCCACCATTGATCGTCAAGCATTTACCAAAAGGTGACATATTCAAGCAGTAAACTGGAGAAACTGAGTTCCGTGTCGGGAGGAATTTTTGAGCTTAAATTTCGACCCATACTCCCCACCGGTAGAGCATGGCCCATAAAATCCGGTTATTGGTTGCCTACAAACCTAAAGTAGGAAAGGCAACATAGACTGCTATGCGGGGGCTTGCGGTAAATGCCCACTTAGTGCTGGATCGGTCTTCTAATGTATCACAAAACTTAACTTACGCACCATACCAGTAGTGCGTAAAATACCAAAAATCGGTGATGGTTTCCTAATTACCAAAAGTAGGGAAGAAAGTTCAAACTGCTACACTGAGCCGCGCGGAAAGTCGATTAACTTTGGTACCAGTGGCACCATCGTAATAAAAATTACGGTTCGTGCACCTGCCGGTAATGCACGGTAACATCAAACTCGGATATAGTTGCCCACTTACTTAAAGTGGGGAGGGCAGTTCCAGAACTGCTGTGCAGGGATGCGGGACAAAGACATCTCACTTTGCCATTACATCGGTGGTTCCATCGTATCATAAAATCCAATCTGTTCATCTGATGGTAATGCACAGTATTTCCGAACCCGTTCATGGTTGCCCAATTACCTAAAGTAGGGAGGGCAGTTACAGAACTGCCACGTCGGTATACCGTCTACAAATAGGCAGTAACTATCACACTGATCCCTAATTAATGTGCAATCCGAATTAATTAATGCGTAGGTGTTTCTAAAAAATGACAAGAAACACCTACACATTTTATAATCTCTTTTTATATAATACTAATTTAAGTAAGATTATTTTTTATTTTACGTAAAATTAACATATTATATCAACTCTTAATGATGAAATCTAGAAAAATATTAAATTCAACATATGCAGACATGCATACACAATGAAATGTTATATAACTACATTCGAAATTATAATAAAATATCACATCTATTAATGATGAAATAAAATATAAGCTTATATTTAAATAGCTAATAAGTCACAACTTTAACAATTAAATTTAAAAATACCTCTTAAGACATGGAGTTTTGACCACCCAAATTTAGAGTAATAAGTGTGAATTTTTTTAACAAATATGAAATTTTACAACCTATTTTATAAAATATTTTGTTACCATTTCATGATTAAATGGTCTTCAATGCGGGGAGCTGGGAGTTGGGGAGATGAGACCTAAAAATGGATAAGAAATAGGAAGGGAGAATCGAAAATGGGAGTAAAAGGAGAAGTAAATCTGGAAATTAAATGAGAACGGGAAAGAAAAGGGAAACGGAAAAAAATGGTGAAGAACCGGACAAAAAATGAAATCGGAGAGGGGAGGGAGGAGAACAGGGGAATGAGAGAAGAACGGGGGAGGGGGAAGGAGAACCGGGTTCGGCGATGAGAACGGGGGAGGGGGAATGAAAAGATAACCAAAGAAGGGGAAGGAGAACCCAGGAAGGAGAGGAGACCGGAGAAGGGGAAGGAGAACCCAGGAAGGAGAACTGGTCGGCCGTCCACCTACGCCCACCGCCGGCCAGATCTGAAACAAAATGCCACTATTGTCGCGGTCGACCACCGCCCGTCGCGGTCTCCGCCGACGGCTCCTCCAGCTTCTCCACAATCGGCGGCCACCACAGTTAATTACCATTAATGATTAATTCCGATTCCAATTAATTAATATTAATTACCATTAATGATTAATTCCAATTTTGATTAATTACTGATTAATAACTATTCAATCACACTATTTATTTAAAGTATATATACACAAGTACATAAGATATTTTATTAGTACAAAATATAAGACGTAATTCAGTAAAATACAGGGCGTGATATAGCAAACAATTGCCTTGTTAAAAAAACAATAACTAAACTAGCAACAATGAATCATAGAACCTGTAATCTTACACCAACTAAAAAGTATAGACCTTCTCATAGTGTTCTTTAGACACTTATAATTATTGAATTGGTTTTTATTTTTTCAAATTTAATATTCAAAATTTATTTATGAATCATAATTAAAAAAACCGTAAATATTTTTTAAAGAATGTAATTTTTTTTTAAAAAGAACCAAAATTTAATTTAGATTTTTTAATTTTTTAAAAAATAATCCTTTTTATTTTTAAATAGAATAGAAAAAATTTCAGAATTTTAAAAACATTTTTTAATTTTTTGGTTGGGACACGTGGCACCCCCTGACGTGTCCCAATTAGGTGTAATTTTTTTAAAAAATGTTGGGGGAATCATGTGGCAGCCAGGGAAAAGTAAAAACACAGCAACTGCTACCCTGAGGCCTATGCACGTGGGTGCTGCAGGATTTAAAGAACTGGGCGCAGACTCAGTTATGCAGCCCATTCTGAGCCCCCTAATGCTGGGGGGTTTTCAAGCTCAGTTCGGACTCAATTTTTAATTGAGCCCGTTCTGAACCCCATTGTACATGCTCTTATACGTTCTCTTCAATGTGCTCATGTTTTTACTCGTCTTAGAGTATTATAGATCTAGACCCCCAACCTAGAAAGCAATATGAACATCACAAAGCCAAGAATCAGTGTCAAAAACACAACAAAAACCCATTTTCACCTAAAACTCTCATTTTTAGAAATGATTTGGGATACCCCTAAACGACACTGCCGCATGACATAGGTTAACATTTTATCCCTCTCTTTATATGTTTTATTATTAAGTACTTCCCGTAGAGGCAAAAAAAAAAAACTCCCTCCGTCTCACCATTATTAGCATGTTTACTTTTTTAGAAACTGTGGTTCAAGCTCAAATGGAGGAGGAAGTTCTGAATTTTTACAAAAAGCTTATAGGAGAGAAAAGACAGGAAATTAAAGGGATAGATCTGGAAGTTATTGGGGGGGGGAGGTATAGACTGTGCAGTGAAAGTAAAAGAAAACTTATTGAAAAAGTGTCTGAGAAGGAAGTACACAAATCACTGACGGATTTTAGGGATCTAAAAGCATCAAGGATTGATGCCAAACAGTTTAAAGTGAAATGGTCATTGATGAAGGAAGATTTGATGAAGGAAGATTTGATGAAGGCTATACATGACTTCTTTGAAAGTGGGAAGATGTATAGGCCTGCAAACATTACACTGGTGACATTGGAGCCAAAATATCCTGCAACAAAAAAGGTTAGAGAGTTAAGACCTATATCTTGTTGCACTACTCTTTATAAGAATATCTCTAAGGTGTTAACAAATAGGTTGAGCAAACTAATAAATGAGATAGCACTGGAGAACCAAGCAGCTATTGTTCTTGGGCGTAGCATTCATGATCATATAATGCTAGAGTGTGAACTCATCAGAGGCTATAATAGGAAGTGTGGATGTTCTAAATGTCTAACTCAAATGGACATTCAAAAAGCCAATGACACTGTTGAATTTGGGGCATTGGAGGTTACAATGAAGGAGTAGGGAATACTTGAGCAGTATACAAAATTGGTTATGATATGTGTTGAAACTGCAAGTTATAAAGCCTTTTACCTTTTTATTAATAACAAAAAAGTAAAATGTATCAGTTGCAATATTTTTTTTAAGATTAAAACATCCACAATTAGTGAATGGGAGGATTTTATTAGGCTATCCAAACCCGAAAAGAAAATACAATAATGTATAGCTCATCCAAATATTACAGTGAAGTAGCAAAAAATAGATTGCTTTACTAAAAAAAATTATCACAGTGATCGACATGGTTATGATTCCTGAGATCGATCTCCACACCCAGTGTTAATCGATTCAGGCCAG
>JAULKJ010204979.1:0-14078 GCA_032355405.1 Rubia balearica
CATTCATGCACGTTGATGGTTTGAGCGGTTAATCATACATTCATACATTCATTCACATTTGATGTCGTTTACATCGGCCATGGGTATATTAGCACTTTTGAAAATATCCATGGGTATATTAGCACTTTTAAAAAACTGAGGGTTACTTCTCAAAGAACTGGGGGTTATCTAAGCACTTTACTCTTAAATTTATATGAATCCCGTTGTAATAAAAAAATAAACATTAAATTATCACATAAATTAGATTAATTATAAAAATGACCTCACTTAACGTTTAGACAGTATAACACAAGATTTTGTGCTTAAAAATATATACGAGTTTAAGTATGTGATTCATTTTATAGGACTTCTCATCAAATCTTAAGTTTTGAATCAGTTAATAAATAAATAACATACACTCATACAAACTAAAATTAATGTAACACTTTTTAAGTGTTGTTTTAGGTGCTAATAATATAAGTTTAGTTTATTGCAACACTTTTATAAATATTACCTTAGGTGATAATGCATTGACCTAACGCAATACTTTTAAAATTTAGGGAACGGTTTTCAAGATTATGGTAACACTTTTTAAACATTCAAGTAACACTTTAAAAATTATTATAACATTTTAATAAGTGTTACAAGAAAAGTGTTACGATAACTCTAATTTGTAGTAGTGATATCATCCCAATATTTTGCTAGATTTATTATAAATTATATTTTTAACTTTCAAATTCTCCTAACAATATATTTTACAAAATATTTATGATCAAACACCCAAAAAATAATAATAATAATAAAAATAAAAATTGATGAAAATATTTTGAATGTGCGTAGGAAGGGAGGCGATTTCTAGGGGATCATAAATTCAAAATTGAGGAAAGTTTGACTGTGATTCTAATTTTGTTACTTTCGAAAGCAAATAAAATGTCTAGATCATCTCTTAATAACCTTTAAAACTCATATCTTGGAATTTGGAAGTGTATATTTAAGGTAGAAACAGCTGAAACAGATCACTTTTAAAATAATCGTTCCATTAAAAATGATGGATACATACAATATGAACATGAAATATGTTCACAATTACAAACAAGAACGAAGCAAAACTCTACAACCGAGAGTATAATGTATCAAACCTATCCATCAATGTTAAGCAACTTCCTATTTCTCCTCATCGTTATCCGGTCCCGACGTACGCTCCGATCCATGTATTCGGCTCTCATACCGTTTTCGAGGAGTTTAATGTGGTCGGATCTGATGTTAACTGCGTCAAATATTAAGAAATAGTAATTGTAATTAAATTAAATTTCTTTTCCATTTTTGTATAGTTCTTTGTACCTCTATATAATGTAACCCAGAGAATGAATACAATCACACAATTATCACCCGTAAATTATTCATGGTATCATAACCTAAAAAATTCTGAAACCAAATCACTAAATAAATTCAGCTGTCGTCTTCCGGCGGAGCCACCGCCATCAAGCCGCGCGTAACACTGCATGCGTCGGCACGGTTGTTGACTGCTCATGCTGATTGTTGATTTTCGATCGCCGCTGCCACTTCACGGTTGCCTCGATCCATACAACTCCAATCTGTCAGCGAGTGACGTTCACGCGCCACTGTTCGACTCCAAGTGCTGCTGCGTTCAACTGCTCGGACCACCAATCTGCTTCTGCCGCTGATCCTCAACAATGCCTGCACCTGGTTCTGGTTCCGATGCTGCTGAGCAAGCCCGCATCGCTACTAAAGTTGAGCCTAACAACTTACAGAATCTCAATGCCGCCGATGTGATTGCAACTTTACTCAATCAGTTGCAATTGCAATTGCAATTTGGCTATGGAGGATCTGTCCCTAGTGGTCGATCTTTGAATGATTCTTACTTCCTTAGTACTAATGAGGACCCCGGTTTGTCAAGCTGTCCCGGCATACAGAAAGGTGAAGAGAATTATCTTGAATATTCTACTGCAATTTGTGGTGCTATGCTTGCCAAGAAGAAGATTAGTTTCATTGATAGAACCATTACCAAACCTCCGGATAATCATTCTCATGCAGTTGATTGGCCTGGACTTAATGCTACCTTGGTGTGTTGGATCTTACAGACTCTAGATCCACCATTGCGTTTTTCTACTTGCTACTATGCCACAGTTAAGGAATTATGGGATGATCTTAAGGCACGTTTTACTCTTGGGAATGGTCAGAAAATTCTGCAGATGCATGAAGATATACAGAACTGTCGGCATAATGGTCAGACTGTTTCCATTTATTTTGGCAAAATGAAGAAGTTGTTTGGTGATTACAACACCTTTCGACCTCCTTTAGTTTGCACTTGTGAAACTTGTAAACCACTGTGGACTTGCAAGCATGCTGCCAATGCCTTCCAAGAACGTGAGAAAGATATGATCTACCAATTTCTCATGGGTCTTCAGTCTTGATAAAGGCTATCACACCTTGCGATCCAACATCATGACCACTGATCCCCTGCCATCTGTCATGCACATATATGCTCTTGTTGCTCAGGAGGAGAATCACAAAGCCTTTGTCCGGTCTTGCGATCCTTCGACTGACTCTATGGTATATGCTGCACTACACCCACCACCATCGGGTTCTTCGACAGTTTCTCTCACTTCAGCTGATCGCAAGAATCTAACCTGTACGCATTGCAATCACAAGGGTCATGACAAAGATACCTATTTCAAGCTCACAGGCGTACCAAATTGGTTCAAAGAATTGAACCAGAAATCCAAGAATATGGGGCCAACTCAACCAACCGCCATCGAGAATTGCAGACTGGCCACCGGAGTCCACCCTGCTCCGCCTCCCTTTACCGGCACTGCCATGTCGCCATCGGGTCACGCTGTCGCGCACCGTACCTCTGCCCACTCTAACTTCAATCCTGCTCTGTCTGATGACTAATAGAGTATGACCCTACATTTATTTAATTAATTTAATGTTGTGTCTGACCATGGGTCAGGTAATTCTAGTTTACCATGGATTCTTGATTCGTATTACTTGACTAGTGACAAAGGTTCTTTGATTGATATTACTACTGATGTTCATTCTGTGAATGTTCTATTTCCTAATGATTCTGTGTCATCTGAAACCCAAAATGCTTCTATTCTCTTTGGGGATGTTATTGTTGCTCATGTGCTCTGTATACCTTCTCTGCAATGCCACTTATTATCATGTTCTAAATTGCTATCTGCCTTAAAATGTCTAGCTTTGTTGACTGAAAAATATTGCATTTTACAGACAATCAGTATGAGGACTATGATTGGTGTGGATGAACAGCAGGGGGGTTATTGGCTTCGTCTACTGGACACGAATGTTCATCCTCATATCTTGCAGTCTCTTCTGACAGTTGCTTCAGTTTCTTCTCCTGATTTATGGCATCAGCGTCTTGGGCATCCTTCCTCTATGATGTTGTCTTCTATTTCTACCATTGGTTTTAGCACTAATAATGTTTTTGTTCCTTTCTCTTTTTGTCATAAAGCAAAGCATACTAGACATAGTTTTCCTTTGAGTTCTTCGAATACTAGTTCTTTATTTGAATTGATACATTGTAAAGTTTGGGATCCTTATAAAACACCATCCTCTAGTGGTGCATTTTATTTTTTTTAACTATAGTTGATGATTATTCTCGATCATCTTGGGTTTATTTGTTAGTTGCTAAGTCAAAAGTTGCCCATAGATTTATTGAATTTTGTGCTCTGGTTAAGAATCAGTTTGGTCGCATGGTTAGGCATGTCTGGGCTGATGATGGTGTAGAATTTCTACCATATTTTGCTGAATTCGGGATTATTTTTGAGAATTCTATAGTTGATACACCACAGCAGAATGGTCGTGTTGAGCGTATGTATCGTCATTTGTTAAATGTGCCTCGTGCTTTGCACTTTCAAACAAATCTTCCAATTGAATTTTGGGGAGAATGCATTCTTACAGCTGTTTATATGATCAACCGGACACCGAAAATTCAACTCAATGGATGAACACCATTTGAGTTACTCTATGGACGCAGCCCAACTTACAATCTGTTGCAAGTATATGCATACTTGTATTTTTCCTCCTACATTCCAAGATATCGTGACAAGTTTTCTCCAAGAATTCGGTGTTCTCTTTTCCTTGGGTACCCTGCCGGAAAGAAAGGATATTGCCTTAATAATTTAGAATATTGTACCTTCTTTAATAGCCAGGATGCTGATTTTTATGAAGACCAGTTTCTGTATTTTATGTCATCTACACCATCACCGACGCCTGACATCACCGGCCGCCAGCCACTTCCCCGATACTGGAACACTCACCATCGCCGGATAACTCGTTCCCGCCAGAGAACCAGCTGCCGATGGTAGGCCCTGCTCCTCATTGCCGGCTTATTTTTTAGTCGACCGACCCAATCCCAAACGCGATACACGCACCGCCGGAGGCCCACCGCACGTGCCTCACGCGTCACTGGTGTTCAGGCATGCGCCTCTAATGCCAATTGAGGATATGCCCGCATCATCACCGCTGTCCGAGGTGGCGCCTCCTCCGATCAATTCTCCTCACTTCCTGGTTCATCGATTCTGTCTTTGATGCCACCACCTGCGACCGAGCTACTCCCTCTACGACAGAGTGTTCGTGATTGTCGGCATCCTACTTACTTGGAAGATTATGTCTACTACATTGCTGATATGAATACCCTCTCCCCCCACTGCTACAGTCACACTTGGGCCATCACAATAACTGATTTTGTAAATTGCGATAAATTTTTCAGTACGCATTCTATATTTTGGGGTGCAGTAACTTCTAGTGTAGATCCCACCACTTATTCTGAGGCTTCGAAGTATGCTCATTAGCGTGATACAATGGTTGATGAGATTAATACGCATGAGCGCAATAATACATGAACTTTGTCTTCATTACCTCTGCGTAAGACAGCTCTTGGATGCAAATGGGTGTATCATACCAAGTTCAAGTATGATGGTACCATTGAGTGTCACAAAGCTTGATTGGTGGTCCTTGGAAATCGCTAGAAAGAAGGAATTGACTATACTTAGACATTTTCCCCTGTTACGAAGATGAGTTTGTTCATCTGTTTTTATCAGTTACAGTCATTTGGGGTTAGGAACTTCACCAGATGAATGTGCATAATGTTTTTCTAAATGGTGATTTGCATGAGGAGGTATTTATACGATCTCCATTGGGTTACCTTGTACCTCCTGGCCAGGTTTTTCGGCTTCAGAAATATCTTTATTGTTTTCTGCAAGCTTCTCGCAATTGTTTTGTGAAATTGACTCAGGATTTACGTACTTTTGGTTTTGTTCAGAGTAAGGAAAATTGCTCTCTATTTTCTTTTACTCGTAGCTTAGTTTCTTTGCAAGTACTTGTCTATGTGGATGATTTGGTCATTGCTGGTAGTTCTTCGACGTTCATCTCTAAATTCAAAAATACTTGAGCTCGTGTTTTCATATGAAGGATATTGGTACACTTAGTATTTCTTGGGTATAGGGATTTCTCGAAGACCGGATAGGAAGTTTCTTTGACAAAGGAAATATGCCCTAGATATCTTATCTGACACAGGTATGTCGGCCTATAAACTAACTTCCCTATGGTGTAACAACATGATCTTGTTAAGGTTGAAGGCCCCCTTTATGATGATCGTGAGCAGTATCGACCCCTGGTGGGTCGCCTCATTTACCTGACTATTACTCATCTTAATATTAGTTATTCTGTTCATACACTTGCTCAGCTTATGAAGTCTCCTTGTGTTTCTCACTGGCAAGTTGCGATTCGAGTTCCTCATTACTTGAAGAGTCATCCTGGTAAAGGTTTATTTCTCTCTTCACATAGTTCTTTACAATTAAATGCTTATTGTGATTCCGATTGGGCTGCTTGCCCCATCACGCAATGATCTCTATCTGGGTACTTTGTGACGATTGGTGATTCTCCAATTTCATAAAAGACCAAGAAGCAACTTACAGTTTCCCGTTCTTCTACTGAAACAGAGTATCGTACTATGGCCATTGCATGTTGTGAGTTGTTGTGGCTCAAGTCTTTGCTTCGTGACTTGGGTGTCATGCATTCTATTCCTAAGCGACTGTTTTGTAAAAGTCAATCTGCTTTCCACATTGCAACTAATTTGGTGTTCCATGAACGTACGAAGCATATGGAGGTTGAATGTCATTTCGTCTGTGATTGTACAATCTCGTACTCTTGTTACTCATTATATTCGCACGACTGATCAACCTGCAGATTTGTTTACCAAAGCTCTCGAACGGAATCAGTTTCATTCATTTCTTGGCAAGTTAGGATTTTCAAATCCCCATACTCTAACGAGGAGTATTAAGGAATAGTAATGTTATGTGAATATTACTTGTAATTATAATTAGATTAGATTCTTTTTCCTTTTATGTATAGTTCTTTAGACCTCTATATAATGTACTCTAGAGTATGAATACAATCACACAATTATTACTCGTAATTCTTCATAAAAAAACTTCATCTTCTCAATCTCATATTGGATTCGAAGAAAGCTTTCATCAAACCCGGCAATGCAAGATGATCTGCCATACTACTCACATTGTAGAGATGTTCAAGAACTTACTCTGGAACATTCCCTTCTTCTAAGACTCTTTTGGACTCCTTCTACATGGACCACTAAAAGTATCATTTGGGCTAAACCCAAAATCAAGTTTGATCTTCAAAAGGGGCATGTTATTCTATACAATATTTAAAAGTCTGTGATTTTTGTAGAGTTGCTAGTCCAAATGAGAAGAATTTAGTTGTTTGATCGAACTGGCACTACGAGCGGACCTGATCGGCAGGTAACTAATTCAGCTTGTCATTTCATTTTTGGTATATGATCAATTTGAAAGAAATTGCATGAGAGCCTCAGAAGAATAGAATCATTCATTTTTCAAGTCGACTTGGATTGGTACCGGGTATAGCTAATAGATAATGTTGCTTCTTGTGGAATTAGGGGAATGGCGGAGCATGATCTAACAGCTTCACGCTGCTTAAAGCTAGCAATCAAAGACTACCCTTTTGCAAACGATCGCTTGGTACTCTAGAATATCCTCAAAAAGTGGGTTAAATATTACGTCACACGCACTACCATGATGCAGAATCAGTGCAATATGATGCGGAGCTGCAAGAATGGTCAGGAATTCGAAGCGTAGGACATACTGACAAGAAAGATTAACCATGGTGACTTGTGTTGTAAACTCCTGTTGTTCTTATTGGAATCACAACCATAGTGTGGCTTACTTCCGAACAGCATACTGCAGTGAACTTACACGCAGTATGATTTTGCTGATACAGTGTTTGATGTTACTTGTGCTAGAACTTCATTCACCTGGTGTTTTCGCCATTACAAGTAGCAAGAATGGAGAAAAATCCTCATCACATCACCTCCATTGGATTCTAATGTAATTTTGAATGTTTAGCATTGTGATTATATATCTCTGGAAGTATATGCATGTATTGGAGACTCAAGGATCCTGGGCAATTTGACCCAAAGTCGACAACGGATGCGCGGGTGGAAGACACCTAGTAAGTAAATAAACATAAAAAGGAAAAAAAATATTTGGTATAAAAGGTTCGTTATCTTAAATGTAAAACATAGTGATAGAATGTAAAACCCACACATAATTGTGACGGTGTGTATTCGTATATATAGTGCATACAAAGGATATACAAGACAAAATCAGATATGGAAAAGGATATATACAAAACCAATCAGAAAGGGTATTCATTTCTTAACCTGATTTTAATTGATCACCAATTCCATTACATACATTATGAACTTGAAATATGTTCACAATAACAAACAAGAACAAAAGAAAAATCTACACCGAGAAAAATATTGCATCAATCTATCCTTCAACATTAAGTAAATTTCCGTTTCTCCTCCTCGTGATCCGGTCCCTGCGCCGGCTCCGATCCATGTCTTCGGCTCTCATGCCGTTCTCTAGGAGTTTAAGGTGGTCGACTCTCATGTTAACCTCATCAAGAAGCTTCATCTTCTCATACTCTGATTCCAACTCCAATCTCAGATCCTCGGATTCGAAGAAAACTTTAATCAAATCTGGTAATGCAAGATGATCTGCAATACTGCTCAGATTCGAGAGTGCCGACATCACAGCATCTTCTTTGCTCTTTTCCACCTCATGATCAAGTTCTTGCATTTTCTTCAGCTTTTTTATGTCGAATCTGATATCCTTCCATTTGCTCTCGATTATGCGGAGTTCCTCGAGTCTAGGAGAAGTTTTCTTGTAACTCAACATTTTTGCCGATGAATCATTTCGATGATTTCTGATGCGTAAGAAATGAGAGATCTGCTGTGTATTTATAGAGGAAAGTTTTCCTTATATTTGCGAAACCGCGGAAACATTTTTTGGGAAAAAGGAAATTGGGCCTCGGACAACGAATTCAGCCCACTAAGAGAGATGTTTGGGAACCATCTAAAAAAATTCCATGGCATATTGCTCAAGTTTGTCTTGATCTCTTCATCAAATTTTTTTTTAAAAAATCCCAATTTGTGATCTATTTGTTTTTTTTTTTGAAAACAGAGTGTACCCATTCCGGTAAAAACTAATCTAGCTAGCGCGCCTTCATCTCAAAATACATATTTCTTCTAATCTCTAAATAATGGCCTCCTTTTTTATAAATATTTCATGTTATGTTTGACCATTAATAACTTTAAATTCATACAATAACGGACGATAAAACTTTACTTTTTAAAAATTACACATCAAGAAAAATACAAAAAAATCTCACAGATATCTCTTATTGTATGTAATTAAAGTTATTGATGGTCAGATTATAACTATGAGAAAGTTTCATATTAGACTTACTAATGATTAGACCAATCATGAAATATCTCATTTTACAAACATTTATGGTTAAATTATAATTATTTGAACATTACGATACATTTTAAAAGTTTTTCAAAGTTATAGGAATTTCGTTGTAATATTTAAAAATAAAAATTAAATCCCTCATTAATTATATTAATGATAAATGACTCCGTCTAATTCTAGTTGTTTGAAACCAAGACTTTGTGTATAATTATTTATCATTATGTATATAATATACAAGATATTTAAAGTTATATGAATCCCTTTGTAATAAAGAAAAATAAACATTAAATTATCACATAAATAAATTAATTATAAAAATAACCTCTTTTAACGTTAGGCAGTATAACACAAGATTTTGTACTTAAAAAATTATACGACTTTAAATATGTGCTTCATTTTATAGGACTTCTCATCAAATCTTAAGTTGTGAATCAGTTAATAAACCTACACTAAGATTAATACTTTTAAGTGTTATTTTAGGTGCTAATAATACCATGTTGAGTCTATTGCAACACTTTTACAAATACTGTATTACCTTAGGTGATAGTACATTGACCTAACACAACACTTTTAAAATTTAGGAAACACTTTTCAACATTATGGTTACACTTTTTAAATATTCAAGTAATGCTTTACAAGTTATTGAAACATTTTAATAAGTGTTACAAGAATTTTTTTTATGATAGCTTTAATTTTCATCACAATATTTTTTTAGATTTATTATAAATTATCTTTTTAACTGTCAAATTCTCATAACAATATATTTTACAAAATATTGATGATCAAACACCCAAATAAAAATTATAAAAATAAAAATTGATGAAAATATTTTGAATATAGGGAGGGAGGCGATTTATAGGGGATCATAAATTCAAAATTTGAGGAAAGTTTGACTGTGATTCTAATTTTGTTACTTTCGAAAGCAAATAAAATGTCTAGATCATCTTTTAACCTTTAAAATTCATATCTTGGAACTTGGAAATGTATCTTTAAGGTAGAAACAAATCACTTTTAAAAGAATCTTTCCATTAAAAATTATGGATACATACAATATGAACATGAAATGTGTTCACAATTACAAACAAGAAAAAAACAAAAATCTACAACAGCCGACAGTATAATTTATCAATCTATCCATCAATGTTAAGCAAGTTTCTGTTTCTCCTCATCGTAATCCGGTCCCGATGCCAGCTCCGATCCATGTCTTCGAAAGTAACAAAGTTTTCGAGGAGTTTAATGTGGTTGGATCTGATGTTAATCTTGTCAAATATTTAGAAATAGCAATATTATGTGAATATTACTTTTAATTATAATTAGATTAGAACCATTTTCCTTTTATGTATAAATCTTTGTACCTCTATATAATGTACCTCAAAACATGAATACAATCACAACATTATTACCCATAAATTCTTCATGGTATTAGAGCCTACAAAATTCTAAGACCAAAACCACAAATAAATTCCGCTGCCATCTTCCGCCGGAGCCGCCGTCGTCAAGCCACACGTCACACTGCAAGTGCTGCCACCATCGTCGATTGCCCTTGCCGGTTGCTAATTTCCGATCGCTGATGCCACCTCACAGTTACCGCGATATGTACAACTCCGATCTGTCGGCGAGTGACGTTCACATGCCACCGTCCGACTCCACACACAGCAGCCAATTTTCTATGTGCCGCCGCGTTTAACTGCCCGTACTGCCGATCTGCTTCCGCCACTGATCCGCAACAAAGTCTGCACCTGGTTTTGGTTTCGATACCGCTGAGCAAGCCGTATCGCTGCTGAACCTGAGGCTAACAAGCTACAAAATCTCAATGTCGCCGATTTGATTGCATATTTTCTCAAACAGTTGCAATTGCAATATGGTTTTGGAGGATTTGTCCCTGCTGGTCGATCTCTGAATGATCCTTACTTCCTTAGTAATAATGACGGCTACTAAAGACGGTTTCGGTTTGTCAATCTGTCCTGTCATACTAAAAGGTGAAGAGAATTACCTTGAATAGTCTACTGCAATTTGTGGCGCTATGCTTGCCAAGAAGAAGATTAGTTTCATTGATGAAACCATTACCAAACCTCCGGATAATCATCCTGATACAGTTGATTGGCCTGGAGTTAATGCTACCCGGTGTGTTGGATCTTACAGACTCTAAATCCACCATTATGTTCTTCTACAAGCTACTATGGCAGAGTTAAAGAATTGTAGGATGATTTTAAGGCACGTTTTACTCTTGGGAATTTTCCAAAAATTCTGTGGATGCGTGAAGACATATAGAATTTCCGGCATAATGGTCAGACTGTTGCCATTTATTTTGGCAAAATGAAGAAGTTGTTTGGTGATTACAACTCCCTTTGGCTTCTTTTAGCTTGCACCTGTGAAACTTGTAAACCACCGTGGACTTTCAACCATGTTGACAATGCCTTGCAAGAACGTGAGAAAGATATGGTCTACCAATTTCTCATGGGTCTTGATGAAGGCTATCGCACCTTGCGATCCAACATCATGACCACTAATCCCCTGCCACCTATCATACGCGTATATGTTCTTCTTAATCAGGAGGAGAATCACAAAGTTGGTGTTCGGTCTCGCGAGCCTTCGAATAACTCTATGGCAAATGCTACACGACGCCCACCACCATCGGGTTCTTCGTCAGTTGCTCTCACTTCAGCTGATCGCAAGAATCTAAGTTGTACGCATTGCAATCGCAAGGGTCATAACAAACATACATGTTTCAAACTCACAGGCGTACCTGATTGGTTAAAGGAATTGAACCAGAAGTCCAAGAAGATGGGGCCGACTCAAACGACCGTCGCCGCTAGGAACAAAGAACCGGATGTCGGCGCTTGCCCTGCTCCTCCTTCTTTTGCCGGAACCGCAGTGTCACCACCTGGTCACACGGCCACACACCGTACCCCTTCTAGCTCTGACTTCGGTTTAATACTGTGTCTGACCATGAGTCAAGTAAGTCTACTTTACCAAAGATTCTTGATTCGGGAGCCTCATATCACATGAATGGTGACAAAGGTTCTCTAATTCATATTACTACTGTTGTCTATTATGTGAATGTTCTATTTCCTGATGGTTACGTGTCATCTGCAACCCAATATAGTTTTATTCGCTTTGGGGATGTTACTCTTACACATGTGCTCTACATACTTTCTCTGCAATGTAATTTATTATCATGTTTTATATTGTTATCTGCCTTAAAATGTCTAGTTTTGTTTACTGAAAACTATTGTACTTTATAGACAATCAGTATGAGGTATGTGATTGGTGTGGGTGAGTAGCAGGGAGGTTTATTGGCTTCGTCTACTGGATATGAATGTTCTTCCTCATATCTTGCAGTCACTTCCGACAATCGCTTCAGCTTCTTCTGATTTATGGCATCAGCGTTTTAGGCATCATTCATCTACGGTGTTGTCTTCTATTTCTACCATTGATTTTAGCACTAATAATGTTTCTGTTCCTTCCTCTGTCTGTCATAAAAAAACAGACTAGACATAGTTTTCCTTTGAGTTCTTCGAATGCTAGTTCTTTATTCGAATTGATACATTGTGATGTTTAGGGTCCTTATAAGACACTATCCTATAGTGGTGCATTTTATTTCTAAATATACTTGATGATTATTCCCCCATATATTTGGGTTTATTCGTTAGTTTCTAAGTTAAAAGTTGCCTCTAGATTTATTGAATTTTGTGCTCTAGCCAAGAATCAGTTTGGTCTCATGGTTAGGCGTGTCCGTGCTGATAATGGTACATAATTTCTAACTTTGAGATCATATTTTGCTGAATCTAGGATTATTTTTAGACTTGTATGGTTGATACACCAGAGCAGAATGGTCGTGTTGAGCTTAAGCATCGTCATTTGTTAAATGTGGCTCGTGTTTTGCGCTTTCAATCCAATCTACCGATTGAATTCTGGGGTGAATGCATTCTTACAGCTGCTTATTTGATCAACTGGACACCTACAAAGAAACTTAATGGACGAACTTCATTTGAGTTACTCTATGGACGCAGTCCAAATTACAATCTGTTGCGAGTATTTGGATGCTTGTGTTTTGCCTCATACATTCCAAGATATCGCGACAAGTTTGCTCCATGAAGTCGGCATTGTCTTTTCCTTGGGTACCCTTCCGGAAAGAAAGGATATCGCCTTTATAATTTGGAATCTAGTACCTTCTTTCATAGTTGGGATGCTGATTTTTATGAAGACTAGTTTCTGTACATTGTGCCATCTACACCATCGCCTACGCCAGACATCACCCTGTCGCCGACCACTTCCCTAATGCCACAACACTCACCGCCACCAGATAACCCGCTCCCGTCGGAGAACCAGCCGCTAACGTTGGCCCCTGCTCCTCATCGCCGGTTTGTTTTGTCGTCGATCGACCCAAACCCAGATGCACTGCATGCTCCGTTGGCGATCCCACCGCAAGCGTCTCACGCGTCACTGATGTCAGACCACATGCCTCCAGCTCCGATTGAGCATTTACCCTCGTCACCACCGCCATCTACGGTGGTGCCTCCTCTGATCACTTTTCCTTCTTCCGCCTGATTCATCGGATCTTTCTTCGGTGCCACCACCAGCGACCGAGCTGCTCCAGGTATGACAGAGTGTTCGTGATCGTCGTCCTCCTACTTACTTGGAGGATTATTTCTGCTATGTTGTTGATATTATCACCCCCTCCCCATTGCTACAATCACACCTACCTCATCACAATACTCAGGTGTTCTCTATCCTTTAACTGGTTTTGTAAATTACGATAATTTTTCTAGTACGCATTCTAGATTTTTGGGTACAGTAACTTCTAGTGCAGATCCTACCACTTATTTCGAGGCTTCGAAGTATGCTCATTGGCGTGATGCAATGGTTGATGAGATTAATGCGCTTGATCATAATAAGACATGGACTTTGTCTTCATTACCTCTGCATAAGACTGTTCTTGGATGCAAATGGGTTTATCGTACCAAGTTCAAGTCTGATGGTACTATTGTGCATCACAAAGCTCGACTGGTAGTCTTTGGGAATCGCCAGAAGGAAGGAATTGACTATACAGAGACATTTTCCACTATTGCGAAGATGAGTTTGGTTCATTTTTTTATCAGTTGAACTCATTCGTGGTTGGAAACTTCACCAGATGGATATGCATAATGCTTTTCTACATGGTGATTTTCATGAGGAGGTATTTATTCGACCTCCACCGGGCTACCCTGCGCCTCCTGACCAGGTTTGTCGACTTCAGAAATCTCTTTATGGTCTTTG
>JAULKJ010205196.1:0-23382 GCA_032355405.1 Rubia balearica
TGGATTCTAAGATGGATTTTTTCACACTCAGCAGACATGAGAGTTGGTTTCTCGACCTCCTCATGTTAATATTTTTGGTTTAAAATGGGTGTACCATTTCAAATATAAGGCTGATGGCTTGCTTGATCGTCATAAAGGAAGACTGGTTGGACATGGTTTTTGGTAACTTCTATGTTTTGATTATGATCACACTTTTATTCATGTTGTGAATCCGTATCCAATTCACATTTTTATCTTTAGATTTTCCTTTTAACTGGTTGTTACATGAATTGGATGTTAAAAATACCTTTTTAAATGGTGTTTTTAACTCACAGATTTACAATGAGCAACCAACTAGATACAAAGACCCTCTATGCCTAGCTTGTGTTTGTTGTTTGCGTAAGGCCATTTACGGTTTGAACAAGCTCCTCATGCTTGGTTTAAGCATTTTAGTTCCTTTCTTGTCAACCTTGCTTTTGTGCGCAATTTGTCATATACATCTTTGTTTGTGTTATCTCAGGGTGCCTTTCTGCTTTATTTACTTGTTTATGTTGATAAATTTATTCTTACCAGAAATGATTGCCTGCTCATAATCAAGTTTATTAATTGTGTGAATCGTGAGTTTTACATCGCCGACCTTGGCACTCTGGAGTATTTTTGGGTTTGGAGGTTGTTCCTATTTCCGATGACTTATTCATTGGTCAGGCCAGATATGCCAAATACATTCTTTTATGCACAGGGATGCAAGATTCGATGCCTGTCCCCATTTCCTTTGTGGAATTTCTGCAGATTCTCAGCTCTTCCAATAAGTCGTTCGGAAATCCCACTCTTTATTGATTTTTAGTTGGTGCACTTCTGCATATGTCGATTATACGTCCCGACTTGTTTTATGCTGTGAATCCAGCCATTCAGTTCATGCAGGCTCCTACTGATGACCATTTCCAAGCTGTTACAAAAAATTTGCATTATGTATGTGGTACTCTTCACTATAGTCTTCATTTTTGCACAAATCTTTCTGTTTTACCAGTACTTAACTATTCTGATGCCGACTGGGTTCGTTGTTTAGAGACTCGTAGGTTCACATATGGTTATGCCATTTTCCTTGGTGGTAAGAAGCAACTTATGGTTTATCGTTCTAGTTCAGAATAAGAATGTCTTGCTATGGCCAATACTGCTTCCAAACAGATGCTACACAAGTTTTTTCAGATATAGGGTCACTCAAAAATCTAGGTGGACATAAACATTAACATCTAATATTCAAAACAACAAAAACCCATTTTTATTCTATCAGTGGGATATCTTATAAATGAGCTAACAAGTTTAAAACACCCAAACATGCCTAGAGAAACTAATATAATTGAAATACTTAGGTCGAAAATGCAAAAGTTTGTTTGTTAAACATCTTCGAATTGGATTTCTCCTAAATTTTCCTTGGAAAGCAGATGTACAGTAACCAAAAAAACCTAGGTTGACATAGACAATCAAATCTAATACTTCAAACAAAAAAGACCCATTTTCACTCTATCGGTAAGTAAACAAATTTAATAAAAGGAAACTAGATGAAGGTAAAATAAAAACAAAACCTAATCAAGAGCCTTTCATCCCTAAAAATAGAAAAAAAATAAAAATAAATAAAGGAGCAGTACCCTGCGTTTTCACTGCCTTTCTCCGTTACCTCACCGGAAAATATTTGGTAACCAGATCTGAAATTGTTTTACGCTCCATCTCCATTCACTGCTTCCATATAAAGGTTTACCAGTGGAAACGATGCCATCACGTCATAAAAGAACTGAGGAAACACCCACGGGTGTATCACAGCGGTTGGGACGTTGGTATGTTGGTCCAATAAAAGAACTGAGGAAACCGAACGACGCCGCGTTAATGTCCATTGCATTGATGAGAGTCTTAGGTGGTCCAAAAAAATTTCTTTATCTTTCGCTGCATGCCGAGACTGTTCTCCGAGTTTGCCGCCCGACGATAATTCTCCTCCAATGAGGCCCAGTTTTTGTGCGCTTTTATCTAGATCTGTCTGCTGTGATTCATTCAAGTCCTTGGGTCAACCGTGAATTGAGTTCTCTCCATCGTGACTGGTGTTATCAAGACCTCCGTGACCGAAGTTCTCTCCGACATGACCATTTTTTTCCTGACCGCAATTAAGTTCACATGACCGGAATTCTTGGGACCCAAGTTCAATCGATGTTCTATTTCATAAGGGAGATTAGGAAAAGGGAGAAAGGGATGTGGTGGGGATGTTCTATTTAAACCGACAGATATTTCTAGGGGATGCAGAAAAACAAACACAAACTTGCTCTACTAATCAATAGATCTCTGCAATGGGGTAAAGGATAAGAAAGAGGAACCTCATTGAATGGATTAGACCTGAAAGCTTCAAACCTACACCACAAAACAAAACAGATTAAACATGACAACAAAAACATGGAAACTTCCCTTAGGAAACAGGAGGGTTTCCGAAAATTCACTTGTAAAAGTAAAACAATAAAACCTCCTAAGATTTTGAGCAAACCTTTAATTCAGAAAACAAAATAATAACAGTAATAGATTCAAAAAATCTCTTTTTACAATATCCTAACCAAAAAAGTGCACATTTTTAAGTTCCATAAAATGCCTAGATATTTATAAACCTTAGAATGTGAATGAGCCCTCAATCTAGACCATTTAGGGGTAACATCTACACAGATAATATGCATCTATCCTAACCCTTCCTCCTCCTCTCCCCTGCTACCACCATCTTAGCCCGCCACCGCCGCTGAATTTGCTATTAGGACATGGTGGCGGTGGCGGTGGCAATTGGAATGCCGATTGGAATGCGGTAGCGGTAGAGAGCGGTGGGTAAAAAAGAAAGAAGAGAAAAGTGAGTTTCGATTTTGGTTTCGATTGGAAGGCCCAAAGTGCAGAAAAGAAATGAAAAGAAAGAAGAGAAAGAAAGGAAAGAAAGAAAGTCGATATGGGTTTCAACTGGAACAGAAGTGAAAAGAAAGAAGAGGAAAGTGGAAAAACAAAGAAAGAAAAGAGAGTATTATTGTTTTTCACTATTTTTAATTTTAAAAATTTTAACCAAAGGGTAAAATGATCATTTTGACAACTTTTCACCTATTTGACCGTTGACATTTTGGCCAACGAAATCCAGGGTTATTTTTGCACTTTCAGATTTTACAAGGTTATTTCTACACTTTCGACCAAAATTTAGGGTTAAAAACACACTTTTTCTCTATTTTCTAACACTGTATTATATTAAATATTATAGACTTAACTTTTAACACATAATAATTTATATTTAATTAATAAAATACTAATATATTTTGTTGAAGAGGTGTGATGTTTCATTTACAAAATACAATGTTCAAATAAACAAGCATAATGCTTAATTTCTAAAGTATAATGATTGTGGCATAACTTATAAAAAGATTCCGATCCATTTTGAATCTAAGTCTAAAATCAATCACCAAATTTCCAAAAACAAAAGTTTGGAGGAGAATTTTAACTAACGAATATATCAAAATTAATTTAAAGATATAGCGAGTTTTATGAGTTTTGAAAAGTTAGTTCCAAGGATATCTATACATTTTATCCTATGATGTCTACTATTCAGCTTGTGCGAAATTTTCCTTGTAATTATGGTCCTTGGAAGGACCTGCATTTCTTCATTAATGAAGTAGAAGGTTTTTCTGTTACCCCTTATAACATACCATCGTAATTGAACTCCAGTTTAAGAAAGTAGGGAGATTGATCAGGGAGAGTCATCTTGTTAGGGAAATGTTGCTACTTGCTATGGAGATAAGTCTCTCTCCGAGAAAGCAAGGTTGTTTTCATTATAATTTCCCAATGATCAATGATTTTAGTGAGTTTATTTGTCTTTTTTTTTTAAGTGCTATGTAGCAATGACTTTGTCCAAGGCTGGTCTTGAGCTGCCTAATACTAACAAAGAGAGAAATGAAAGGAAGGATGTGAAAGTTGTAGAAGAGTGTCACCCTCGTAAGAAGGATAAGTCTGTAGTGGGTTCTGGGGACACTCATTTTGGTTCGGTCCTCCCTATGAGGAGTGCAGAAGTTGATCAGTCTACTATCGTGGCCATAGAAGACGTTTAGACTCGGTTGGTCCAAGTATGATTTTAGTTGTTTGGTGTATTATTTTTCTTAAGCGCAATATTTTATTGATGTTGATTTTGTTCTACAGTTAGGAGAAATGGTGAGAGATATTGGTGTGGAGGTGACCCCGCTACAAGAAAGTTAAAGCATGCCTAGGAAAAGTGCAAGATGCTGGAAAAGGACGGGAAAGAGAATAAAAGGTAACACGGAGCTAGATGGGAAACTTTATGAGCGGCAAAATGTGAATCCTGCCAATATTAGGTGTCTCCGGGTGTTGGTAAACAAGTTATTAAAATTTCAGGGTTTTTACAACCTCTTTGGGAATATGTATCCTAAGATTGCAGAGATGGAGTGGTTGCGTGCATAGGGGAAGGTGCATGAGCGATCGTGGTTAGGATATTGAGGGGCTACAGGATGTAGAAGCTATGAAGCTAGGTGAGGCTCAGGTTTCGCATGCTTTGGACGAGATGTATGATCACATGACTGTTGATAACGCGCAAAACTTTCTACTTCTTGACGAGTTATAAAAGATGCCGACCTTGCCTACGCTCAACGAGATCACTCAATTTGAGTATGACAAGTACCAAGATGACAATATTGAAGAGTGCGATGAAACCGCTCAACAACCCCTTCAAGGTTTGGTGATGTTTGGCCACATTAGCATACTCAAAGAGGATAACGATGCTAGCAGTTCAGGTGTTAGGAAGTGGGATTAATATATATATTTTTAGCCATTTATGTTTTGGGAGGCCGCTGATGAGGCATTGTATGTAACTAAATTTGTTTCCCAATGAGGATTATGAATCAGGGTTTTCAAATGTTGTGATTATTTATTCATTATTATATGATTGTGTAACATGGTACGACTGGGATGCATTTATGGTCTTAGCGGTTCAGGGCTAATGGTTGGTCACTTGTGTCGCTAGCTAGCGGTGTTCCACGTGTATTCAAAATTGTGGCCCATTGCACTCTTGTTGTGCCACCGTGGTTTCCATTATACGTATCAGCTATGTGTATCTAGTATACAAATAGTTTTATGCATGTTCAATGGTATGAAAGTGGAGATATAGAGCTGCTCGCGAGGTGGTTACTTTCCATGCATATGTGAGGCTGAAGTATTTTAAACCTCTAGCAATTTGTTTTTAAGTATTAACTTATTACAAGGCTTTGTTTTAAGTGGGCCATAAAGATTCCTCACTGGTTTTGACTTTCTGACGTAATTCCTCATTCTGTATTCCCAGGAAGTATCTTTGGATAGCTGGTTTCTCGAGAACCGTAGGGGTGTATTGAGTTATTTCAAAGATTACAATGAATTGATACCCTAGGCCATGTTATGTCTATATATAGGAGCTATTATCCTATCAATGTTGTCGCAAAGTTTCTTTAGTTTTGTTGTAAAGGGTTATGTTTGCTATTGTTTTTGCTAATGATTGGATTCATTACTTGTTATTCGGGATTTTATGGAACATGTGCGAAATTTTAGTAGGATAGTAGGTATGTTTAGATTATACCTTAGCTAGTTTCATTTTGGATTGTATTGATTAATTTATCTTTGGTGTCTCCTTTTGTAGGATCGGTGAATGGGACTAGCGAATGTACATGGGGGAAGAAAGGTTGTGCTATCACCCCTATTCAAGAGGTTGATGGGTGGGCCGGAAGTGGAACTAATATTTTCATCATTTAACTCTTATCCACATTATATTTGTGGGAAGAAGGAGTATTTTATAGGCAGTGGTTCTGATCAAATTAACATGTTATTATTTTTTGATATGTTGAAATCTTAAATGAATATCATTGTTTTTCTTAGCTTGTCAAACCAGTAAGATATGATAGTGGTGTTCATGGAATGGGTGCACTACTTAAACAAGAATGGGGGGATGAAATATCTTCCTATTTATGTCGGGCGCATATAGGGCTTGGTTTCAATAGGACTTTGGGTTATAATTGTTTTGGTTTGTAATTTTGGAATGTTTTCCACCAGGGATATTTAATATGTATTCTGATGGTTGTATAGATTTTATGTAAATGTTTGTTTTTGTATTTACATTTTATATTCTTTAGTTAGTCTGGAAATGGCTATGAGTTGGGCCAAGTAAGGTTTTCTTAAAGGGAGTTATATTGTTGTAGTATTTTTCTAGTCCTCGTAGTGCAGCAACTTGTAGCTTCAAACTTATGTTGTTGGCTGGTGGGTTTCCAGGCGTATGAAGAGTCGTGCGCAAATACATTATTGCTTTACCGTCGAGCTTACCATTGAAAATCCATTAGGTTTAATATTGTTTGTTATGTTTTTTTAGTGAAGTGTTATGCTCACGGAAAAGATTCAAGTAGATAAGGATCCACACTTGTGTCACGGGCTAGGGCTTTCCCATACATATGCGAAGCTATGGCTTTTACCTCTTATCTTGTAGTGATGCATTTTAGGGTTATTTTATAGTAAAGTTTAGTGGTTTTTATGGGCTTTCAACCATTTGTTTGATGTGGGCCTTAGTTTATAAATTAGGGTGCTACGTGGGGTTAGTACTTTGTGTCTTTTCAAGAATAACTCATCTTTCCATTTTGTAATACCTATCATTTAGCTAGTTTGTTTTTCGAGTGGCACACTGCATTGAATATTTTAACTAGCTATGTTGTGCTTATATAAAGGTTTCTATCACTGCATTTTAATGCAAGGCGGTAACATTTGTGAAGGTGGTTTTTTTAAGTTGTTTTTAGTTATATATTGCATGGTGCAAAATGGTTACCTTAGATGTAAAGATTTTTCCAGGGTATTTTTTAGCTCATCACCAGCTATTGGTGCCCAGAGTTGGTTGGAGAGCTTTCTCTATTCAGGTGGGGTATTATTCCCATGTTTTTGGCTGGAAACCAATAATTTATACCGTTAGTGTTGTTTGTGCACTATGGGTTTATTATAAATGTAATATATCTGGTTTATTGAATTTTTATTCCCTCTGGCAATACTGGTGAATGGGATTAACGAATGCAGGAGGGTGGTCGATGATGTTGTTTTGACATCATCATAGAATCCCATCAGGTGGGTACAAGGAAAAACTTAAGTGGGATTTATGGCCAAAGTTTCCTCCGGTGTGCAACCGGGAGAAGAAAGAGCATTGTGCATATAGAAGATTTGAATAAATCTCCCGCGTGTAGTATACTCAGGTGATGTGGCGTATAAGCGAGGCAATATCGTTATCTTTCTTAGTTAGTCCTTCCACCGATGTGGGATGATGGTGTTTTAGTAGAATGGGGGATGAAATAAGACGCCATCCTATTTCATTTAAGTCTGATATGGTAAGGTTATAGTTGATTGGGGGTCTATATGTTTTTTATTCATGATCGGGTTATATTTCCTTATAGTATTGTAAGTATTTTTTGGTTAGGAGAGACTTGCTTCTGTATTAGCATTGATTATGGTGTTGATTTATCGATTATGTCGGTGTAACTCCAGCGAGTTCTATTGCTAAGTATAATTATAGCGAACCTATTTCTATGTCTAAGCAGGGTTTTATTACTATGTCTTTCTAACACGGGGGTAGATTTTTGCAATAATGGTAATTTACTGAATCACGCGAGACTGTTAGTGTGTTTTACATAATTTTGAGTGAGAGTACCTTAGTTAGAATGAAGTATCCTTATGAAGAGTTGGCACGGTGTGGTTGAGCTTAGTTTATTATGTTGATTTCCTTTTGGTCTTGTTGTTTGTTCCTATGGTTCCTCTAGGTAGCTCATCACCCTCCTTTTGTTTCAAGTGTCCCAAAGTGGTCAACTGTCCTTGCGATCCACCAAAACCTAGAGAGAAAAAAATACCCCCAAAGACAGTGCCATTGATGTGGAGGGCTCCTTCCAGGTAGAGGCAGATTACAAGTCCAGATTGCTTGTTCCACTTCACCGGGTACTTGTTAGAAACTTCTTAGTGTTTCCTCGGGGAATAAATTCCGATGCTTAGTTGATATCTTAGAAATCTCAGTTTTTACATGAGTCCTCGATTCTCACTTCTTTTCTCCTTTTATAGGCCTCCTGACTATGTTATCGTGGGCTGCACTATTTGGTCATTTCTTACTTGATTGGGGGTCTTAATGGGACACCTTACAAGGGTGATGGTTTTGTACCTCTTGTGTGGGGTGGTTGCCTATGAGCTAGTGAGGTTGGGGTCACCTCGTTGCTTGAGGCGATCCTAACCCTAGCAAACTATCACTTTGAGGGTATGGTGTATAACACCAGTACAACACCTCGCTCAAGGTAACAGAAGAACTAGTTATCACCAATACCTTAGCTGAACCACGATCCAGAAATGAGGGACACACTACTTGGGCCATGACAACATGAATCATTGGCTATAAAAAATACATGAAATAATGGACAAGGCAAGAAACTACGGGAGAAGAGAATTATATAAAATAAGACTTTGACTTGAGCATCAGAGTCTTGTCTATGGGACCTCCCCAACTGCCTTCCTGTAGGTACTCAAGATAGTCCGGTTCGCCTAGTCGATTCCGGAGATTATACTGGCATTGAAGGATTCCCCCCACGATTAAAAAAATGAAGTAAATAAATTTTTTCCATGATTTTTTTTTAAAAAATAAGGTAAATAATTGCCCTTTTACCTTTGTTTTTGTTTAGACAAAATAAGAAATTAAAAGACCAAAATAAGAATACCCTTGGTTTCAAGTTGGTAGTAATGAAACCTCACCGACTCAGAAAGTGGAGGACTTTGTTAGATACTATCGTATATGTATCTTTCTTTTGTGTCATATGATGTATGACATCTTATGTTTTATTCTCTTGTTGATGTGGATGGTCATCTTGTATAAGTAAATCCTGCTTCTTGTTGTTTTTTATTATCCTACATTAGTAAATCATGAAGGGGGAAAAACCCATTTTTTACGAATCCGCAGGGTGAGGCGATGCCCTTATTTTTAAAATTTGTAGGTGATTTTCCCGTTTAAGCCACGAGGTGGGGCGATTCCCGTATTTTCTAAATTCTCGTGGTGATTTTCTTGCTTAAGTCATGGGGTGTGGTGATGCCCATATTTTGCAAAGCCGTAGTTGATTTTCCTACATAGGTCACGGGAGTGGAAATGCTCGTATTTTACAAAGCCACTGGTGGTTTTCCAATGTAAGTTACGGGGTGTGGCAATGCTCGTATTTTGTGAAGCTGCAAGTGACTTTCAGGCTTAAGTTACGGGGTGAGGCGATGGCCGTATTTTGCAAAACCGAAGGTGATTTTCCAACTTAAGTTGCGGGGTGAGGCGATTCCTGTATTTTGCATGCCTGCAGGTGATTTTCCTGCTTGAGTCGCGAGTTGAGTATGTACACAATGTTTTGCATCCGAAAAGACATTTTTCATTTATGCATATACATCAACGATCGTTTCGTGTTGTGAGAATTTTTTGATACTCTTGTGAATGACTATATCAAGATCTTTGTATATTAAACCCATTTAGAAACCCTGGGTATTCATGTGGTATTTCCTAAGGTTGGTTACATGCCACATGTTGGGGATATGTGAATCATCCATCCAAGCGAGGGAGTAGCTGGTGGATTTGTATTCCGCTGTGATTTTGCACGGTCCCTTCCATGTTGGGCGGAGTTTGCTTGTCTGTTCAGCCAAGTTGGTTTAGTTTTTCCTTAGGACTAGTTCTCCTACTTTGAATGTTGTTTCTCGGACCCTGTCTTTGTATAACTTTGCAATTTGTTACTTATATGTAGCCTCTTCGATGTTTGTAATTTGGCGGCATTCCTCAATAATGTTCAAGTTTGCCCTTATATCACCCTAGTTCTTTGATTCATTATATCCCAATGCTCTAGGGTTGAGTATACCTACTTCTACTAGTATGACTGCTTCATGACCATAAGTTAAAATGAAGGTGTTTCTGATGTAAGTTTCCTTGGTGTTGCGAAATGCCCATAACACCGTAGGAAGTTCCTATACCAAACCCATTTTCTTTCCTTCCTGTCGTTTTGGAATTCCGTAGAAAATAGTCCTGTTTGTAACCTTAACTTAACCATCAGCTTAAGGGTGGGCGATCGAGGTGAACCTCTGAGGTATGCCTAAATCATTTCACCTTTCGTTGAATGTTCTACTCACAAACTATGTATCATTGTCTAAGACGATTTACTTAGGTATGCCAAAGTGACATACTATATTTTTCCAGAAAAATGATATAGGTGGTTTGGCTATTATCCTATTGAGTGGTTTTGCTTCCAACCATATAGTAAAGTAATCCACAACAACTATGAGGAACTTTTCGCCACCCAATCCTGGTGGAAATGGTCCTACGATGTTTGACTTTCATTTGTCAAATGACTAAGCATTATATACTCCCTGTCATTTCACACTCAGGTTTTTGCTTTACTACAACATTTTTCTGATGGGTGCTGCACTTCTGGACACATATGTTTCCTCAGTGAACATCATTGGCAAATAGTATCTTGTTCTCAGTATTGTTTTTCCCAATGTTTTCACTCCTTATGCAACCTGTACCAACCTTTGTGCATATCTATGATGATTAATGATATTTCTCGAGGTTTGACACACCATAGCCATGGTGTGAGGTAACCCTTATTGTAGAGGATATTATTATAGCAGTTGTATGAAGGTGTTTTGAGCTCTATCTTCCGTGCTTCTACCCTATCATGTGGCTACTGGCCATTTTGGAGAAATTGTATGATAGGGTTCATCCATCCCTTATCATTCTCCTGTAGCTGTGTTACTGTTGTAGATGTTGTGCTTCGTGTCAGGATTAACTCGACCAAGACATCCTTTTCATTCTAAATTGAATTGAAGATCGAAGTTGCTAATTTTCTGAGTGCATATGCCTTTGTGTTTTCTAAGCAAGGTATATGCATAATTTTCAAGTATTACACCTTGCGTATGAATTATTTTATCCTGTTTAAATAATTGATCAATTGTCTGTCCTTGACTGTATAATCACCGAGCAACTGTTGGAGGACAATCTGTGCGTCTCTATGGACATGGATGCACCTTATTCCCATTCTTAATACTATCTCATGTCCTCATACTCAACTTCAATGTTTGTTAGAGAGAACTAACATCAGAGTGCAAATTTATGTTAGTCGCCTTCTGGGTTGATCAGCAGGAGCCCCGCTCCACACAATTCTTTAGATGGTGCTTAACTTGCACACGCGGGGTCGTTCTCATTTTCTTACAAGCACTAGAGGATCAAAGATATAAAGTTTATGTTACTCCTGACATTACTACTAACTACTATAAATGTAGAGAGCAGAAAGTTTGAGCTTTCTTACCCTCATCATCAACGAAATATTACACATCTTTTTATAACAGTTTGCACAAAAATTACACATTCTTTTATAGCTCTCTTAGGGAACTTGCTCGAGATAGAGCATGAAGTGTTGACTAGTATCATGTTCTTCTCAGTTAAGCCATTGAAGAACAAGTACACCAATTCCCATTCCTTGTATGAATGATATGAAAAGCTTGCCAAGAGTCTCTTGAAACACTCCCAATATCCACGGAGGACCTTATTGGGATATTGGGAGATGTTCGAGAGTTGCATCATGAGTCCAACGTATTTAGAGGCGAGGAAGAATTTCTCAAGGAATTTTCTCTTCATGTCCATCCAAGATGTTATGCAACCCGGGGTAGATAATATAACCAATTCTCACTATATTTCCGAGTGAGAACATGAAGGACCTAAGTTTATAGTCTTCTTCGGAAATACTCGGCGGCTTTATGTCGGTCCAAACAAGATGAAACTCTTATACATGCTTGTTTAGGTCATCACCGGTCATATCATTAAACGTGGAAAAGTATTGGATCATGCCAAACATGAACTCACAAGTAAAATTGGCAGGGAGTGGCGGAAAAATAATGCATAGGAGTTGATTCTCAATATTTTGAGCCACCAAATCCCTAAGCGTACAATTATCTTGGGCCATCAAGATCTCCACTTTAGTGTCAACCTCAATTCCAGTTGGTTTCCGTACAACCTCCTTATTCACATTCCTATTTCTTCTCCTTCTCCTACTTTTGTTTTAAGGTGAGCAGTGTAAAGTTCCTAGGTTCGTGGTACGAGTGTGTAACATAAAAATGGAATGATATAGTGCTTGAACTTAACCAAACACTACCAAACGAGATTAGAATATGTTAAGAAAAGATAAAAAATTGGTCAACACAAAAACCAACTATCTACAGACAAAAAAACAAAAATATAAGAGAAGAGAAGAGAAAGAACCCTAGAACCTTCCTAGCCTTCTTCTCTACCTTACTAAATGAAAAAAATAACTCCTTCAACCCTAGAGGCTAAAGACCATTTATATTGGGTAGGATAAAATGGCCCAAAGGTCCAAGTACTAACCCCAGTGCCAGAGTTTTATGGGCTTTGTTGTATTGAACTGCCCTGCATTATTGCATGGACCGTCCACTGGGACGTGCTGCTCTGGAATTCTGATAGGGCTGGGAGTTGTGTTCTAGCATCTAAGAGTTTATTGGGCGTGCACATTTGCAACCCCAATATACTGGGACTCATTCCTTGCTGCAGACTCATGTACATGCTATGCAAATTTGCACTACCCAATCCCTGGAAAATTTGATTGGCACGGATTGATAGCACGGGTCGTGCCATTCCTTAACGCTTTGATACTTGTTTTTTTCTTGACTCTTCTATCTTCTACCATGTTTAGACTCGTGGCCTCTATTCTTCTACCAATTTTTCAATTCACCTTCATTCATCTACTCTGAAGTGCTTACGAGAAATCTACACATAAACTCACAAGACAAGATCTTGATGCCCGTAATGACAAAAATTCATTAGGCTCCTATTAGACCACAAAATGAAGGGTTTAGATAGGAAAACCAACAGTGGTCATCTAAACCCCTTATATTGTAAAACTTATCTAAACATAGCAATCTACCCACAAAAACATAACAAAACATATGTTAAATGCTTTAAGAAATACATGCATTTGACGTCTCACCAAAGTTGTATCTATGAACAGAGTCCCATCACATTGAGTTACTTTCTCTTTCCTTTTTTGGTTGATGGACATGTATTTGTTTGCTAGCTTTGGGTGTATCTTATCTGCATATCTGCTAAGAAATTTTCCAGGGTTTGTGCCTTGATTGACATCTTTAGACTACCCTAAATTGATGGCCCATTTTTTAAGTGACCTGATGCTTCTAGATTGTGGAGAATTTGTTTGATTGATTCGTTTGTGTAAACCACAATCTTGTGAGCCCGAAAGTAAGGTAAAAGTTTTTTGACGGAATGCATCAGTGAGAGACAGAGATTTTCCATGGATGAGTAATTCTTCTCCGCTCCTTGAAGACTTTTGTAAAGATAATATACCAGTATTTGGTGACTAATCTCCTGTTTTATTTTTCGTGAACCTCTTCATGTATAGAATTAAGCCTAAAAACCTTAAAAGTTTGATCATTTTTATACCTATTACATTCACTTCATTAAACAAAATTCCTCCAATTACTTCACAAACCTACTATAGCAAATATCAGACACTTTACAAACTGAAATCAAAACAAAAATTCTTTAAATCTATGAAAAATCTTCCCTTGAAACTCCCTTTGACCTCCAACCAATTTCAATCTTGATCTGGTGAACCAAAGTAGCTATCCTCAATTCAGTTCCAACAAAAGTTGTTCAATTCCTTTCCTGCCAAATGTTATACAGTCCAAAAACAATCCCAACACACTAAACCCAGCTTTTCTTCTATCCAGTCTCCACAAAACTTTCTTCATCTCTCAAAGAGCTACAGACTGGAACCTGCATCAAATTCACTATTTCTTTGGTATATTCACATTCCACAAACAAATGGTAAGTTTTCTCTTATTTTTTCAGACACAAACAACAACACCTATTAAGAAGATAAATGCTTGAAGCCTGTCAACAGTTCGCAGCTTCCCATTAATCCACATCCACCAGAAAATTCTTTGTTTTGGTAGTAACTTCTTGCACCAGAAAATACAGTTCTTATGTTTGATTTCCCTTCCTCCCATCATTATTTCATACACACCAGACACACTCAGTTTCCTATTCTTGCTAGAGATGATTATAGTTTTGGATAGAATCCATCTTTGATTTTCATAAGAACTCCCCATGGCCAGCTTTGAGTCACTAATGATTTACAACCAACCTGTTCACCTTTCAGATAGTACTCATTGACCTATTTACACCACAAAACATATTTTTTTAGGGATAAATCCCACAAGTGTTGACACAGAGCAGCATTATTCCAAATTGAGGATTTCTAAGCCCTAGACCTCCCTTTTTCTTTCCTATGCAAAAAGAATCTCAGGAAACTCTTGTAAAACCTCTTTGACCTTCCTCTCTACCCCACAAATAACTTGAACAAATTTTGACAATTCTCTTATATGCTTCATCTAGTATTTTTCTTACATTCGACCAATAACCTGAAATGCTCAAAAGAACACCATTGATTAACTGAAGTTTACCAGCATATGAAAGGTTCCTGAATGAACAACACTTGATTCTCTCGCTTACCTCACAATAATTACTGTTCCATTTTACAGAAGAAACTTGCAGTCCTAGATAAGTCATGGGGAATTTTCCATGTACTACATTCAACAAAGATGCCAAACCTGCTTTAACACCTTCATCCATCATAGATAAGTGTACCTTAGACTTACACTTATTAATAGGTAAACCTGAGGTATATATAAAATCATTTAAAGTAGATATAATTTTCACCAAATACTTCTTGTTAGCCCCACTGAACAGCAAAAAGTCATTAGAATATAACAGGGAATGTACATTGGTCTTTTGGCATCTCTGGCGATAGTCCACCTTCCCATTAATGAATTCCCTATTGAGTAATCTAGTCAAACATTCCATACTAATTACAAATAAAATAAGGGAATTGGGATCTCCCTATTTCACCCCCTCTTTTATCTGTAATTTTTTAGTAAACTGCACATTTACATTCAAGCAAATATAAAAATTCTTGATACTTGATCTAATCCACTCAATCAGTTTTCTAAAAAATCTTAGCTCAGCCAACCAATCCAATAAAAAACCTCAGTTTAGACTTTCAAAAGATTTAATGATACTCACTTGTGCAACACGACTAGGTTTCATTTTTCTACATTATATATGTGAAGTAATTCCCTGAGTAAGTAACAAATTATGACCAATAAATCTCCCCTTCACAAATGCACACCGATTGTCCCTAATGATCTCGGGAAGACATATTTTAACATGTTGCATAGAATCTTATTAATAATTTTGTAAATTACTCAACAGCATGCTACTGGCCTATAATCCATTGAAACTTGAGGCTGGGCTACTAAAGGAATCAATGTAATTACTACATTCTTAAATTTACCTGGAATGTGATCTCCCAAAAAGAAGACTTTGATTGCTATGATGACATCCTGACCTATTGTCTTCCAGCTATATTTGAAGAACTTAATGGAAAAACCATCCATTCATGGGCTTTTATTAGAGTGTATCCCATTCAATGCAACAAGTATTTCCTCCTCTCTAACAGACATTATAAGTTCAAGATGCCTTTCCAAACTGATCACATTCCCACAATTCACAACTTCATGATCAAGATTCATTGTCTCCATTTCCACTCCTAACTGGCTTTTAGAGTGATTGACCAGTTCTCCTTCCACAAGTTTATACTTAGTTAACAGTTCGTATCCCTTTTAATGGCTTCTACGTGATTTTGAAACTAACTTTTCTTTAAAGAAGCATATAATAGAATAGTATGCCTATCCCCATCATTCAACAGGAGAACCTTAGCTTTTTACTGAAAAATAAGCTGTGCATAACCTCTCTGAGTTTTACTACCTCTTCTGATTCAATCTCTTGTAACATTTCAGACGCAAGCTCCATATTCAGTTTTGACAGAGCAATAATCTACTTTTCATTTGTAGATTATTGCTCTTTTCATTTGCAATATCAGCTATTTTCATTTGTAATATCAGTAATAGGAGAGGTGAGGGAGAAAGGATTATGAGTAAACTAAACTCTTTTTTATTCAAAAAAATTCAGTGGTTTCTACAACTTGTATAAAGCCTTTTCAAAATATTCAAGATCCATGATTCTCTTTAAGCCTTAGATAGACTTTACTATCCTACTAAATATCTCAGATTTTGACCACATATTGAAATATCTGAACGCCCAAAAACCTAAGTATCAGTGGAAAGTTGTCAGACTTTAACTCATTGTTAACTTCATATGCTGCCCTACTGAAAGTCTCCATCCAGGCTCTATTCACTAAGCCTTATTAATTTTACTCATAATCCTTTCTCCCCCACTTCTCCTATTACTGTAGGTGAAGTATGCTCCAATGTTAACTCTAAAGTATCCTGGAAGTGAACTGTTGCATGTTCATTTACACTATTCCTACCAATTCTGTCCCCATATATTAGAGGGGAATTAAAGTCTCCCACAATCACCCATGCTTCATCCCTAATTCAGTTATCCTCCAGTAATTCCCATAGCTCCTTCTTTTTTTCAACTAAGTTGTATCAATACACAAAAGTGCAAAAGAACCTCTTTATACACTCTGTATCAATCCATTGTTCCCCAAGATTAACTGCTGGCATATTAAAATGATCCTACCTCTAAGCCACCCATATCATACCTCCTTTCACCAGTTCCCTATTTTTTGAACAATCTCCATCCTAATCCAATCCTTTTCTAAGTATACTTTTTTTTTACTTTTTTTTTGTCTCTAAGAAACCAAGAAGCCTAAATTGATTCTTTAGGTAAAACCCTTTAACCAAACTATGCTTCTATCCTTTATTTGAACCCCTAACATTCCATGCAAGTGTATTAACAACAATTTGAGGGTTTCTCCTTCATATTTTTTTGTCCTGTACTTGAGACCCCTCTCTACATTCAGTACTTCCTTATTCACTCATTCCCCTTCCAAATTTATCCTTCATGTTCACAATTACTTCCTTCACTAGGTACACAGTTATCATCCCTTTCTCTTAACTCCACAGCGAAACTGGGATATAAACCGGCAATTTAGCACCATCTTTCTCAACTTTCTCCTTCTTCTTGCATTGTTTTTCTGGATGCCATACCACTTTGCATTTTTTACACTTCACAGGATACCACTCATACTGAACTGCCTATTGCACTATTGTTTATTCCATTTACAAAGCCGGAAATCAGGGATTATATCAAAGATCTTTATATCAACTTTCACCCAAAAAAGTCCAGTTTATCCTTCTACAATGTAGCCTTATCTAACCCTATTGGCTTCCCTAAAGTTAAGAAGCACCTGATACCAAAGGATCCGTAGCACTTCCTTTCAATTGAAGAGAACACAATGAATGTCTGATAGAAGAAAAAAATGTAAGAACTTCACTAACACAAGGAACTAATTCACGAACCCAAGCACCATTTGCACAAAATTAACACAAAGAATCCAAACAGTTCTAAGCACTAATATACAATGGAAATAAACCTAACGGTTTAACACTTAATAAGAAAAGAGTATAAAATCAAATTATGAATATATGAATGATGAAATGATATGTAAATTCATGGAAGTATTCCCCTATTTATAGTACATAGGTTTGGCCTTAAAGAATACAAAGAAGATAGAATTTGGTAACTCCTATCAGAAACTAGAATGACTTATGGCAGCTTTAAGAATGTAAAACCATATCAAAATAAAATTCCTAATTTAACCTAAATTATGGCCAAATTCATCCAAGTAAATCAATCAAAATATTGGCTGAATTCTTAAATGAATCTGCCTGATCGAAACATACCAAATAAAATATAATTAGAACCGAATCTCCTAAAATTACAATAACTTCAAAATTAGATCTAAATGTGAGCACACTACCTCATTAAAAAAACCAGTAGCAAAAAGAGTATAGTTTTTTAAGCTCCTAAAAATCATGGACCAAAATAAAATAAAACTAAACTACGAAAAGTGTAATAAATGATATTATGATATTTATATCTAGACCTTAAACCCCCAAGAACTTCCCTGCTCAAACGCCTATGGTACATTTTTGGGGTTAAGTTCATACTAATAGCCTGTAGTGTCATCAGTGTTTCTTCCAAAAATTTTGGGATTTCTTGATGTGGTTTGCTTTTGATGACCATATCATCAACATGGATTCAATGTTTCGTCAAAATTTAGGCAAAAATTAATTTTTTACTGTTCGCTGACAAGTGACTCCTACATTTTTCAGGCCGTATGGCATTTTTCGTAGCAGAAAACTCTTAAACTAGTGATGAAGGTTGTTTTTTTCTGCATATATTGGATTCATCCTGATTTGGTGGTATCCTTTGAGTGCATCCAAGAAGGCTATAAACTCATACCTCGAGATAGATTCGACCTATTGGTCAATCATGGGCTGAAGGTAGCAAAATTTTAGACAGTGTCCGTTGAGATTAGTATAATCGATACACAACTGTCATCCAACATCAGATTTTCTCACCATAACGGGGTAGGATATATTGCCTCTATTAGTTTACCTTTTTGTACAAGGGTGGAGACCTCAGTCTCTATAGTCCTCTGTCGATCGTGTGAAGATCCTCTACGTCTGTCTGATTGGCTTGAACGCAGGATCAAAGTTCAGAAAGTGTGTAAGTATGGATGGGTTGACACCTCCCATTTTATACATGGACCACAAAAATGGGGTTTTTAACTTTTTTAAGAGCCTTATAACCTCTTCTTTGATAAGTTTTGGCAACTATTAACCTATTTTGACTCCCTTAATTTTGTCAAATCATCAACTTGGACTGCATCTGTGTCTTATTCTATTTCAAACTTTTAGACTTGGTCTGCTACACGTTCCTCTTTATTGATAGAGTAAACCATGGGTTGTGTCTCATTTCATGTGTTGGATTTCATGGTCGCAACCATACATTGTGTTGCTATCTTCTGATCTCCTCAATTTTTCGCTACCCCTGATGAAGTTAAGAATTTCATAGAGAGATTGTAAGATGAACAAATGGCTTGGGAAACATTAATCCATGATCTACCTATGATTTCATTAAAGGGTTTCAGTACGTCTATCACCATGAAGTCATTGAAGAGTGTACAATTCTTGTCATCCTACCCAAGTGTTACTGGTAAGCTAATGTTACCAGTGGCCACTTAGATTTTCCAATGAAGTAGACTAATGAGGAAGTTGGCCTTCTGAGATCTTCTCTTTTGAATCCAAGTTTGTTGAAGTATTTGACAAATAGTATTTCCACTATGCTTCCATAATCTACGAAGATTCAACGTACCTCAAAATTATAATAGCTAGAGGATCGTTATTGGGTGATGTGGTGAGGATTGCGTCTTCTTCCCTAAACATGATTGCTTTGCTTGGCGGCATTCTTTTCTCAACAAGCTCTTGTGGAGGTGGGAACCGTTCTTGTGATTTCCATCCATTGAGAGACATTGTCCTAGTAGACCTTTTGAATTGTGTAAGTGATATTTTCTAGGATACTATTACTGATGTTCTCACCTAGATCCGTGAATTTTATCATCTTGGGTTTAGGTTTCACCTGATCCAAGGTTACTGGTAGGGTCTTGTCACTGCTATAGGTCAAGGATCCACCTAATTGGTTTTCCTCCCTTCTATATTCAGTGAGTCATCCTTGTCACAATAGGTTTTATGTGTGTCTCATTAAGTTGTTGCAGTTTTTTGTGTCATGCCCGTAGTCCTTGTGAAAATCACAATAATAATCCTTGGATATTTTCTTTGTTAGATCTCTCATGAGGCAAGGGTCTTTAATTTAATCCTAATGACTTTTCCACAAATCCCTCCGGAATTTATTTAGTGGAGTCTCAAGGAAGGGAGACGGATCCACTTTTAGTTCTCTTAACCTTGTGAGTATGTATGCCCTTCCTTTTTTTAATTCTTTGCTTAATTTTCGATCTCCCATTCTTTTTTCTACTCTTCCATAGTCTAATTTCTTTTCATTTGCTTCCTCCATTCTAATGAATTTCTCTACCACATTTTGGAGATCTCTTAGATTGTCAGGCATGTTTGCTATGAGTTTCTAGTCAAACTCTCCTGATCTCTTGCCTTTCATGAATGCTCCTAACGACATTTGGTATGTGAGATCATTAACCTCCAGAATTTTTGTGACAAAGCGATCATGGTAGTCCGCAATGATCTCTCTGCTTTGTTGTGAAATATTCATCAAGTCCACGAATATTTTTGTGAACTTCTCTTTTTGGTAGATCTACCCATGAAATGATTTTCTAACTGGCTCTAGCTTTGTATGCTTTTTATGGGTAGGCTTCCATAACAAACTATCATTATTCTTGACATGAAAATTGGGAAGGTTTTGAACACCAATTGGATGAGTGCATCTTGAAGCCTCGTGTTGTTCTATAGGAGTGCAAGAATTCCTTTAAGTCAGCTTTTCCGTCATACCCATGAAGCTGGGTTGGTAGCTTGAATCATTTTTTCATTGCAAAGATCAATAGGATTTTCATTACTAGTGAGTGTTCAGCTTCACCTTCGACATCTATTCAATGTCATTTATTTAACGTCACTGCTTTGGTTTTTATTCTTATTTTCTTCTTATTTTTGTTTATTCTTGTCATGATTATTTTGGTCCATGGTGGAGTTGACGAATTACTTATATAGCTGATCTCTGTTGGCTTCTAAGAAAGTTGCAAAGTCCCCTTTTTCTTTGTCGATGTGTGGCGAGGACTTCTGCTCATTTTTCGACTCTCGAATATCTTCTGTATGCACTAGAGAAATTTCCTTTGGTGGAGGTAGATATGATGGTGGTGATGGTATTGACTCCACCAGTTCTCTATGCCTGCTGGTCTGGTTCCTAGTAATCATGGTTCAGGGACAACAATTAACCTGATAAATCACAGTCCCCACAGGCGCCAACACTGATACGGTTTGGACTTCCATAAAAATAATGACATTGAGCTGCAAGAAGAGTTCCTGTGAGGATCTCCCAGATTCTATCTGGGGGAAAAGTCTCTGATGGTAAAGTCAGTGTCTGCTGTATAATACTAGAATGTTATAGTTACTACTTACACTACAAGAAACATGACCTATTACCTCTCTCCTTTTACCTCAGTTTTTTGACTTAGGTCAAATAACCAAGGTAAAAGTTTGTTTACCCCGGTTACATTTTTTGCGGTCAAAAAAATTGAGGTAAATAATAGGTTTTTTTACCTCGGTTAATATGTTAACCGAAGTAAAAGGGGAAAGAAACACAGTAAATTATGTTCACGAATAGCCTACGACGTTGCATGATATGTATTAGAAGTGTTTCCAAACACGTGCATGATCTCATTTTCAACAACATAGCGTGCAATGGACAACCGACGTAGTAGATAAGTAAAGCTAGAACTTTAAGATGAAAATTTTGAGATGGATTGACTTTGAAAAATGATGAATTATTATTTTAAAATTCAATAAGTATGTTTATGTTACAATTTAAAATGGTGGAATAACAAGGAAAACCACGAAATTCGAGGTGGTAAGCTTGTCTCCGATCTGGTGTTTCTCTCTCCCCTCAACATCCCATGATCATTTTAGGTTTTTGGGAATGGAAAAAGGACAATTAGCTTATTTATGAAAATGATTGATTTCGGTCTACAAAAGTATTCGTTCAATGTTTTTGAATAAAAAAAGGAAATATGTTGAATGGTACGGTTTGAAATAGTTTTTAAAATCATGCACAGATCAAATCCCACATACAGTCAATTACATATTGTTCAAATTAGGTAGTAAAATTATTAGAAAAGCATTAGTCATTAAAATATCTTTAAAATCCTTACAAATTAGAAATTATATCATAAAATAAATTACAATAAATTCAATCCAATATCATAATAGAAATTACAATAAATTCAATCCCCTAGCATGATGATAACCTTGAAGAAATTCATCCCCCATAATTCTATCACCTCGAAGAACAAGTTGTCCCCAATTTTCCGGTTATTTTCGGAAAGGAACTCGGAGAAACCCTTCAGGGATAGGACCTTGATATTCCCTTTCCCTAATTAGTTCATGCACCACTCTCTCCTGTAGTACCTAAGCACGATGGGGGTCTTCTCATTGGGGAAAAGTGGTAAAATTTCCCTCGGGATGTACTAATTCAAGAAAATATATTAGGAATATATAAATATAAATATGTGTGTATGTGTATATATATGTGTGCAATTAAAAACAAATAGTGAAAATCAAATAATATCATGATTTTATTCATTGGCTAGTTTTAGTCATTACCAAAGTTGGGTTTTTCCCAAAGTTCTACTGCTTCAAAGTGTTGTGGAAACACGAGCTCTCCTCTGCCATTGTATGGTGTTCAAGATCGAACACCACCGGTTATGGGTTTTTCCGTTGTACAGAGAACTGTATTAAAACAAAAAATAATAATTTTGATAAAGTGTACGTATGTATTGGTGACTATTAATGTTAAATGGTAAAATACCTAGAAGAAGGAGAAATTAGAGGATCCTTCACCGGCCATTATTACTCCATATAAATTGACACTGTTTAGTGCAAAATAGCATTATGAGAACAATGTGCGACATTGGCCATGTGTCGCATGAACATATTGGTCAGAACCAGTGGTTAAGTCAACATGTACCAGCGACGTCACCGGTTAGTCATCTTGACCGATACACGGACCAATGCAGAACCGAGGTCATAGAAATAAATGTAATGTAAACTTAAATGCTTAAATGCTTAAATGCCTAAATGCGAATTTGTTGGGACATTAGTACTACTGATTGATAAATCGAGATACTAACAACGTATCATTCATAACATGAACTGGGAATAGACGACACCACACACCATTTGAATCCATTCTAGACTAATTTCACATGCGTTAAAGATATAAATGGGAAAAACACATAATCCTGGGAATAAATACACAGTACGAAGCAAAAATTACACAAAAACATCCTAAAAAAACTTTAACAAATTGGTAAGAAAACTTTGCTTTACATGTAAGAAAACTTAACACCCTAACAAATCTAGGTAAGAACTAGAAAATGAAAAATACAACCCATACAAAAAAATCATAGATTAAACAAGGTGAAATAACAGTTACAATGATATAGGCACTAGCGTAGTAAAAATCCATACCTCGTTAGAGGGGAAGAGGAAAGGGGTAGAAAGGCTCTTGGTATTTGCGGGAAACTTGAGAAGCTTAAACTGATTCGGGGGGAGGGGACCTTTATTTATAGCTATTTTGAGACGACGTCATTTTGGGACCTTGTGTTGTCTGCCTCGGTTTGTGCAATGTCGCATGTACATCGCAACAGTCGACAATTGACCTACATGTGTAGCAACGTCGCATGCCTTAGTGGGCCAAAATAT
>JAULKJ010205197.1:0-14075 GCA_032355405.1 Rubia balearica
TAGAAGTATTCAATGTTGACTTACAAGGCCCTTATGTTCATCAATCTACGCCCAAATAGAAAATTCGCAATTGTACACTATTTAATTGCATTTTGGTATTGCCAATTTTTTTATTCGACAATTCCCACTTTCTTGGAGGGACCTAAGTGCAAAAGGCAAAATTTTTACTCGTAACTCCAATTGAAATCTGCTTGAACGTGATGATACCCTATACACCCCCATTGTATTTTTCAAGTCCGTAAAAAAATATTTATCAACAAATTAGGCACAAGAATATATACGTAATCCTTTTCGATTTTTCTTTCTACTTCTAAGTAATCAACTACAAATTACTCTAGAACATATACTAGCGCTTTGCGATATTTCACCAAAAAAAATATATTTGTTTTCTGTCTCTATATTTATGTAAGAATAACAAAATTTGTGTATTTTGGAGAGAAGGATAATGTCGTAACTTTTTTTGGGCCATAGCATAATTTTTCAAGAATACGTCAGAGGCGCTTTTGTGCCTACTATCTTAGTTGAATAGAAATGTTGAGTATTCATAGAATTCAATTCACTTTTTTAAAAACTCTAGTGCATTTTTGTATTGTAATAAATATTTTCATTCTAATTTTTAAAATAATAAAGAAGTGAAGTTTTACCGCGCGTTGCTCGGTATTATTAATTAAAAAATCAGGATTACTTTTGTGTAATTTTGTGTTTTACATTTAAATTGAAAGTAAATAATTTTATTTACAATTTTGAAGTTTAGTCATTTAAGGAAAACTATATGAGTAATTAAGTGAAATAATCAGTTTAGTTAGAAATCGTTAAATATTAAATACAATAAAAATGATTATTTATATTGTATTTTATTCAAATTATTTAAAATAATTATTTATATTTTGAGCTATTTTAAACGTTATCATAATTATATATATCTCACTAAATAAAATTAAATATCAAATATTATTATTAGTCCCACTAATTATAAAACACCCTCATCTAAGAGTTACTCGATCTATAATAAGAATTTGTGATAATTTATTAAATATTATTTTTACAATACTTTTCAAACTAATTTTTGAAATTAATATTTATTCGACTATCTATAATTACTAATTCAAAATCATAATTTTAATTAGCCATCTCTTTATTTGACTATTATTCATTAGATTTTTAAATTTAGCATTATGCATTTTAAATTAACCTTGTGTATTCAAATTTGTTATGAGTTGACTTTACGTACTAGTAATCATTTCTGTAAACTCATAATATATATATATATAAACTTCACTTTATTCTAATAAGTATGTCTAAAGAATTTATTAGTTTGACTCATAATCAAGTTGACTTGATTCCATATTAAATGTTAATTGACTTTTTATAACTACATCTGTTTTGGACTGGTTACACGTAAGGTTATATAGTTGATTTATTGGGTATTAGGTTTGAGTTGGATCGGGTTCGGGTTGGATTGGGTTTGGGTTGATCCCGAGTTCGGGTTTAGGTCGGGTTCAGATCCAGATTATCGGGTCATTTTCGGGTTTCGAGTTAAATTGGATCGTGTCAAGTTTGGGTATAGGTCAATATTTCTTGGATCAAAATCGGGTTGAGTGCGGTTGTGTCACGTCGGGTTCGGGTCAATATTTCTAGGATCAAATTGGAATTTGGGTTGATTCGATCGTGTCGATACGGTTCGGGTTCTCGGTTCGGTTAAAAAATGACAACTCTATGCATGGGGTTGCATGTAGTGGCAGTCACATACACCCTGTTAATTCTCTCTGAAAGCAAAAACGGAATCAAAAGCATCCAAGCTGATCAACCGACCAAATTCCGGATAGAAGCGATCGATCGTTTTAATTTGATCAGTTTGGTTCTAATTATAATATATTGGTCAACTCACTGTACGTTGTGGGCGGTGGCAAACCGAATAACTGGATCAGCTAGCTAGCAAATCTTCTAATTGACTGTACAAGTAAATAAACAAGTATTTATGTTGACTAATTAATAACGTAAATTTAACATCAATTCGCCCAGGTCAGCCAAATCAACACATACTATATAGTATATATATTACCTTAATATCATCAATTGATGCACCAGTTGTTCCTTCTGCGTCATGCATGTGTGTCTACGTTTAGTTTAGCTTATGAGTATAACATATAAACCTCATTTCACAGCCTAATCCGTGTGAATCATTCCATGCAATTCCTAAAACAACTGCTTTCTTCCTCTCTGGCATTGATTTACATCTTTTGATCCGATTCTGTGAGTTCGAATCTCACAACCGCCCTCCAGCAAAGCGGAACCAGGAATTATTTTAATGGGCTGAAATTATGTAGTATAAATTTCTTTTTTAGAGGATTGAAACTGTACAAAAACAAATTAAACACTGCCTCCGTTTCGTTAGATGTGGCACCATAACTTTAGTTGTTTGGATATAGGTGAATAAAATGAGTGGATGCAATTGAATTTAAAAAGAAAAAAATAGAATAAGTAGATGAAATTGAAGAAATCTTTCCATAAAAGAAATGTGTGACATATCCACAAAACAACCAAAAAAAGAAAGTGTGATAGATCTAAACAAGTAATTATAATTATGAAGTCAAATTTAAAAATAGAGTATTAATTTAAACACTCTAAATAACATAAATAATTGACAAAAATACAAAAAATAAAGGGATATGTAACAATATAACCTTACCTACTTGACTAAATACAAATATAACTCTCGGATAATTTTAAGTGTAAAAATAATCCTAATTAGTTAAAGTAAGTGCAATCCGGCATTGACTTTCAATGGCGGTCCGGCGAACGATAAGGGTAAATTTGTCAACTAAAATTCAGATTGTAACACTAAATGTATTTTGGACATTTTAAATACAATCAACGCCAAAAAAATGGGAGTCAATGCTGGAAATGAGGTCTGAGGGTTATATTGACACTTACATTTACTAGTTAGGGTTATTTTTGCACTAAAAATTATTTGAGAGTTATATTGACACTTATATCAAGTAGGTAGGGTTATATAAGCACTTTTTTTCAAAAATAAATATCTTTTGTTGATTTTTTTTGCTTTGTTTCATGATATCTAATTTGGAAAAAAAAATTTGCTTCTTAAAATATATCATTACATCTACTTATACTATATTATTTTTAAGTGAAAAAATATATCCTAATCTAAACCAATTATTTTTATTAAATAAAATCATTGAAAATTTTCACAAGTATAATTTGGATAAATATTAAAGTTTAAATTGGATAAAGAAAGAATTTATTTTCTTGTCGGACTCTACAATAAAACCAAACAATCCTACCCATTACAAACCACTTAGCATGTTGGTTGTTTTTCATGGGGGACCACAACATTTTTTTACCTTTAAAAAAAACAAAAAAGTTAAATACAAAATAATAAAGGTAAAAAAAAAGGAAAGATCGGGGGTGACCAGACACTCCCTGTCCATCTCAATCACTAATGAAAAATACCCTCATAGGCACATACAATTCACCACGAAGGCACCGGTAATTTGCTCCCCTGGAATACCTGTGGCTAAGTGCTCTGGTGCTAATTTACGCAGGTTTGAGCACCGGAAAGTCGTGCCAGTGCTAAATTATATGAGCACCGGTATATATATGTACTGGTGTTAGTTATGAAATAGTCGGTGCTTGATTAGCAGCACAGGTACTGTAAGCTCTGTATCGGTGTACAAAAAGTCATGACTAGTTGGAGAATTTGGGCACCAGTATGTTGAAATACATACATGATGATGGTTTGATCCAGTAAGACCAAATAGTTTGTTGGGCCTATTTTAGCCCAATAAAGGTATTGGAAATGGTTAAACCCGATGACCGTATTTACTGGCAATTAATAGGTGGAGTTGGAGACAAAAACTACAAGGGTTATACAGGTATAAATATAAGGTACGTATACATTTTAGATGGATTCTAATATAATGTATTCATATAGTTTTACTGAATTAAGAATCAAAGACTTTTTCCCTAGGACCTCCTTGGGCTTGTTTATTGCAGATCACTATCAAGAACTTGGGACTGAGGCTTGATCAGATCTAGTCACATCAATTGGCATGCCCTGTGAGATCGATTAAGTCAGATGCCAATCCCTTAGTTTATGTCTACTTCTACGGCTACTCGAAGGAGTGAGAGGTTGAGGAGCAAGGGAACATGTGAGGGAGACGAGGTGCAACATCCATCAACAAAAAGCAAGATGGTTAACCTCCCCCTAATCGCAAAATATTGATCCAGAACCAACGTTAGTCTCGACGGGGCTAGATTTAGAACCCATTGGAGAATCCCAACCCAGGGAGGGGGGGGGGTCTTTAAGGCAACCAGAGATCAACTTGGAGCCTGGTGTAGCAGTGAACACATGCCCTCATCGGGATTCACCCGAGGAATGGTCAATTCGCGGAGGCTTTAGGAGATTCACATATCGAAGCTTATGAAAGGGTCGTTCAGGCAAACCATGGTGCAGAAAGGGCAGTGTTTACCCCAGTTGGATCGCAACCAGATCTAGCGTAAGTAGTACATATGTAGGCAGTAGTTGGATATCTGGTTACCCCACATTCGATACCCTTCGTGCCCTTTGGAAGTATGGTACCACCTTCGATACCCCTAGTGCTTCTGAAAAGTTTGATACCATCTTCGATACCTATAAAGATGCCCCTGATGCCGGTTTGTCAACACATTTTGGGAATTCCCTTTACTGGGTATGTAGGGGAGATGTTCTAACCATGACCACAACCCTCATTTACTAATAACAGTCGAAGGATAGTTCATGCAGGATCTTCTCCAATTCCTGCAACCTTGGTAGTTTCATTCCCTGGTATGGACACTGGATATCCATTGGGAAGAAATTTGGACAGGTTAATTAGGCCGATGGGGCAAAGGAAAGGTTCCCCATTTAGCCCATGGGTAACCTCAGTTTGATGGCAGGTAAATACAAAGCCACCAGAGAGGCTTCCTACTTATGGTGGAGATTCATACAAACGTTTCTATAATTCATGAACTCCTGGATTTTGACGAGAGGCTTACATGCAAGATGGTCTGGAGTTACCTTCGAGAAAAGGCCAATGAATGGTTTAACAAGATTCCTAAGGGTTCTTTGCATTCCTATTGAGATTTTAGTGGAGCTCTTCTTAGTCAATATGCCTATAAGAATAAGTTCCCGAAAACTCTGCCTGAGTTGTATCAAATACATAAAAATCATGGGAGACTACAGAAGCATTCTACCATAGATATGTCGATGAAATCTTGGGAGTTGTGAAGAGTAAGGAGAATAAGATAATCTAGGGGTAATTAATATGGATGCATGATGTGGAGTTTTACAAGAAATTGACCACCAATACCCCTAAGACCCTTCAGAAGCTTCAGGAGGTTGTCGAACAGTACTCAAAAGTGGAAGAGGCCGCCAAAAATAAGAGGGGTTTAGTTGAGAAGGCTGGGAAAACTAATGAGCCCTGTGGAAAAAAGCCTGTTTAAATGACTAGGCTAAGCTTGGAGAGGTATAAGCCTATGGATAGGTCCCTAGCGCCAACTTTGATTATACAACGAGGTTTATTTAGGCCACCTCCACCCATGAGAGATTCAAATAGGGATATGGAAGCTAGGCGAGCCTCAAACAGGTACTGTGACTATCTTAAGGATTATGAACATGCTACAAATGATTGTAGTCATTTGAAGATGAAAATTGAGAGGTTTTCTTGGGAAGGTTGAGTTCAAGATTTGGGAACTTGGTATGGAGATCGAGGAAGGCTTCCGAGGTAAAGGAATGATTGACGGACTTGACAATTATATCGAAGAGGCCATCAGAACAATGAAGGTAGGATTGACGGAGGGCCTCGAGATCCAGGCCAGGAAAGGAAGGATAAGAGGCCTCATAATCAACTTGGGGGGGAGGGGAATGGGGAAAACATGAAGGAGGAAAACTCTGTGATTCGTAGGGTGATCTACATTATTATTAGTATCGTTGGTGAAAAATCTTTGAACAAGATCATGAAGGCTGACTCTCACCACATCCTCGCTAGGGAGCCGTGGAATTAGCTATTGCGAGTAGATAAAGCTATAACACTTTCAAAGTAGATGACGTTTATAATCAAAATCTGCATGCTGATCCTATGGTTATCTCAGCAATTTTTGGAAATTCTTTGATTAAGAGGGTATTTATCGATGATGGAAGGCGTCGAATAGTTGTTTGCGCACATCTTTGATCAACCGGACGTAGGCCGCAGTAACTTGAAAAGTCCACCTTGTCATTGCCAGGACTCACTGGTAAAGTCGAGTTTCCATTGGGGGAATTCACTTTGTTAGTGCATGTAGCAGATGGAGAAAATGAGTGACAATAGATTGTACGTTTACAATCATCGATGCCCATTCACCATGTAACGTGATTCTTAGCTATCCATGGATGTGTCAAGCACAAACTTTATGGTCCCCCATATCACTTAATGATGAAGTTCCCAACAGAAAAAGGAATAGGTGCCATTCGAGGAGACAGGGTGGTATCTTACAACAGTGAAAAACTCGAGAAAGGTGGCCTCAGTGCATGGGGAAGTTGGTCCACCTGGTACAGAGCGCTTTGCTATTTGAGATCTGGCCACGGTGGCTATTGGAAAGCTGATGTCAGACGATATAAGGGAAAATTTTGAAGTCTTACTCGATGGGTATAGTGATGTTTTTTTCACGGAGCACTTTTGACCTTAAGGGAGTGACTTCAAAGTTGGCAGTTCATAGGCTAAATAGTGACCCATCGATAAAGCCGGTGAGGCAGAAGAGAAGAATGTTTGCTCCGGAGAGGGCCGAGGCAATCAGAGTGAAAGTGGAAAAGTTGCTTAAAGCAGACATTATCGAGGAAGTTTATTATCCTGAATGGTTGGCTAATCCGATGATGATCCAAAAGCAGGATGTTACATGGAGAATGTGTATCAATTTTACATATTTTAACAAATGTCTTTCAAAGGACAGCTATCCACTACCACCCATTGACAAATCGGTAGAAGCTATAGCTAGGTATCAGGTGTTGGCTTTCTTCGATACTCACGAGGGGTATCATCTGATATTGATGGTTGAAGAAGATAAGGAAAAGACTTTATGTATCATGGATGTGGAGACGTTTTGCTACAAGAACATTCCACGTGTGATTAAGAATGCAGGGGCAACTTACCTGCGATTAGTAGATAAGTTGTTCAAAAACAAATTGACAGGAATATGGAAATGTACGTAGATGATATGGTCGTGAAGAGAAGGATTCATGAACAGTTTTCGGAGGATTTGAAAGAAACGTTCGATGAGCTACGGCAAATGAATATAAATCTCAACACGTCCAATTGTGTGATCGTAGTAGGGGAGGGAAATTTCTTAGGGTTTATGGTGTCCGAAAAGGGTATTGATGCTAACCTTGAGAAAGTTGAAGTCTTGATGAATATGAGGTTTGCGCAGATGTTGAAGGAGGTCCAAAAACTGACTGGATCTCTGGCAACCCTAGGTCAATTTTTATCAAAGGGGGTAGAGAAACACTTACTTTTCTTTAATGTGTTGAGAAAGGTGAAGAAGTACGAGCGGACATAGAAGCGCGAGGAGGTGTTTAAGGAATTAAAAGGATATCTTCAAATGTTCCCAACACTTATGAATCCCGAAAGGGATGAGGTGTTATACCTTTACATATCTGCATCCCCTACGGCTGTTAGTGCAGTATTGGTGAAATAGAAAGAGGAACCAGTCTTCACTGCATAAATATTTAACAAATTAATAAGTTGGAAATATGTTAAATAAACGAATAGTAATGGTATAAGATTTTAAAAAAATGTGTCTAACCTCCTGAGGTAGGGTACCAAATACATGTCAGCTTCAGATGCAATGATCATCTGCCAGATGAGTCTAACTTGACTGGTGATATCAATCTCTTCATGACCTGTGTCGAGCCTTCCATTGTTCGAGGCAAAAAATTGATTCAGCCCATGTTCTTGTCCTTCACTTTACCACATAGGTCCCTGTTATAGTACAAGTAAATTTAGTTGTTGGAATCTACGTAAAATAAGAATCGGAAGATCTAATATTTGAAACGTACCCAACCTACAAATCCATCTGAGCGTTCGAGATCCATGATATGCCACGACCAATCCCAATCTTGCCTCTGAATTCCAGCATTTGTTCGATGTCTAGACCACATTTGATAGTTCTGGAAAAAGGGGAATCTAGAAACTAGCTAGGCAAAATACGCAACCTTACCCTTATGATTCATCTGCACCCCCACCTCATTCAAATATTTGATGAACTCCTTCATCATTGGATAGTTCTTTAAAGGGCACTTGTTTACAATCTACGTGTGAAATGTTTAAAAATAAGGGATTAAGTATATAAACAGTGTTGAAATGAAATACTAATAGGGCATACATATTTTATCAGTTTCAGAGGTTTTGGTTTGTCTAACGGGTATTTCCCTGACCTGTAACTGGTCGTAGAACTAGATGACTTTATTGATGATGTATTTGTAGGTTGTTACGTGAAAGAGAAAAACAACGTTATATCGCTATAAAGGATTAAACACTTGGTAACTATACAGTAAATATATTATATAAATTTATTTAATGGAATTACCTCGTCGTCGTTGACCTATAGGAATTTCCGGTTCTTATCCTCTGGAACCTTCTGCGACATGTCCTTCTCCCCTTTTTTGGGGGGCTCATCCTCCTGTTCAACCAAAGCTACTGGCCAATCAACCACATGTCCAAGGGCCTCTCCAACATCGCTGAATTTTTGGTTGGCTGAAGGAAATCCTGCCTTAGCATGAAAGACTGGCTCACAACTCGGACACGGGCAACTTCACCGGTCGAAGTATGGCTATGACAGGTTTTTTAAGAGAAACCCTTTTGCCACCATGACCTTGGCCCCATCAATGTTCTTGATGATCAAGGTCACCCTGTCCCCATTCTCTCATGCATTGCAGAATAAGATTTGTTAAAATATACAATAACAAGAAGGGATATATTTTTGGGGAAAATATAAAATAAATGAAATTGAAGGCTATTTTTGTTCCTCCTCGTCATCCTCCTAGTCGCTAGTGCCGACCTAGAATAGCAAGCCCCAATGACTAAATCAAGAATACCATGAAGTTTACTGCCCTAGACACGCTGATAACACAACATCCAAAGTCTTAGGATCTTGAGATCTTCCAGGACCCATCATATACATAATCGTTAGCGTGCATTTAGTCAATGTGTTTGTCATATCTATGATTCTTCGTATAATTAATCTTTAGCATGGGAAGATGGGCTTAAACTGATGCTATTTATTTATCTGTTTTTCATGTTCGGGACCCTTCGTATACAGAATCTTTTGCGCTAGAATAGGGGATTAAACTAGCAAACGAACTTGGTTTCCAAAATGCAGGGATTGTGGGTGATGCGTTACATGTTATCGATATGTGATAGAATATTAGATCCACACTGTTGGTGAATGTGTGTATTGATGTGTGTGTGTGTGTGCAAAGACATTGCATGAAGCACTAGGAAACTCTAGAATATACAAGGCATTCTAATGAACCCGAAGCTTTCCAAAAGTTGCCTTCTCACAAACAAAATGATAATCCATATCAATGAGGTTGGCTCTTTACGCGAAGTAGGATTTTGAGCAAGAAAAAAACACAATGTTATTACACAACATCACACGGGGCACAAGAGAAAACACTCAAAGATCCCGAAAAGATTCATCTTCCATGCTAACTCAATATCAGTATTAGATATGATATGATACTCTGATTCTGAACTAGCTTGCTTCTTAGCACGCTAAGAAACAAGGTCACCCCAAAGAAAAATGGCATAACCATTAGTAGATCAACAAGTCTCTAAGCAATGAACCCAACATAATGAAATGTGAAACCAAAGTGGAGAGTACCACAAAGATAGTGCAAAATCTAGGTGAAGTAACTGAAAGTATTCACATCATAAGAAAAACCGAGACGAGGGGATACAGAAATATTGAAGATCGCAATCCAGGGATGAGCATGTGTCTAGAACCCGATCCAGACACACATGGTCGAGTATAGGTTCAATTTTTTAGACCTATTAGATCCTTTCGGGTCAGCATTTTAAAACCTAGAATCGGCCTGTGGATTCACATAAGTTTAACTATATACTCCCAATGTCCTATAATCCACTTTCTATTTGATTTGGCTCAATACACATTACGGTAATCAAATAATATCTTGTATGATATGATTTTAATTTATATATTAATCAATTTCAGACTCTCTTCTTTTTAAGGCGTGTTTTACATTAAATTTTATATAAAATATAAGTAAAAATATCTTCTGAAATGTGTTTGGATTCTCCTTAACATGTTGTTTGTAAAACGTAAAATTATGTAATTCGTTATGGTATGCAACTAAAATTATCGTTGGTCGAATTTATTTTAAAATTATTTTATTCAAATAGTGCTATTACTACTGGACTGGAGAGAATAAGAAAAAAAACTGAACACGGAAAAAAGTGATTTAAAAAAATATATAATCAAAGTAGCATATAAAGTTAAACTTATTTTATTTTATTAAAAATTTAAATATGTTGGCATTTAAAAAAAATTAAAGTAAGTTTTCATTCTCCACATTCAAGAAAAATTTAAATAATGGACTGGATATACCATTAATTTTCCACTCCATCTGTCAACCTTCCGCTCGAGAACCACCTGGTGAGAACAACCACTTGAACCACTGCTTACTGTTTAGTCCTAGATGTCATAGAATGGGTTTCGTCACGCCGGGGATGGTGCTCGGGGGAGAGTGATTAGGAGGGTCGGGGTTGGGCAAGGGTGGTGGCGATTGGGAGGTGCGTTGCGAACCGACGATGACGATGTGAAGGGGATTCCAACTACGGGGTGGGGAATTTGGCGACAAAGAAGGGATTCAAGAGACGGTGAATAGGAAGTGATGGTATATTTAATTCATTAATAATTTAAAAGTATACATAAAATAAAATATCAGTCCATTCAATTCGGACTGGAAAATTCATTTTTGGATCGGACCAGAACGTGGCCCAGAATCTTAAAATTTTTTGGACCGAGAACCTAACCAGAATTCTATATATCCAATTCTGGTCCTTGCATTCCAGTTTGGTTCAGTCCATTTTAGCAGTTCGGAGCGCTTCATGAACACCTCTAGTTTTGGGTACAATTCGGGTGTAAATTTTTTTTAATCGAGTTCAGATGCATTTAGTCATATCAGTTTTGATCGAATTCAAGCATATTTAGTTCAAATCTCGTTCAGGTAAATTTAGCTAAGTGTTATTGTAATAAAAAGAGCAAAGTGCGGATATAACCCTACATAATTGACAAAAGTGCACAGATAACCCTGGTATAATTGAAAGTGCAAATATAACCAGCCAAAATTTCGTGAAAAGATATTTTTATCCTTCTGAAGAAAAAATTTATAAACAAAAGGATAGGAAATGACTTTATTGCCCTAAACATCATTAATACCCAAATACCGTCGTCGAACAGCCACCAGAACACCGTTGGACTAGGTACGGTTATATCAGCACATTATGAAAACTTATAGGGTTATATCATCACATTTCTAGAATTTATAGGGTTATATCAGCACATTTGTAAAAAGTGTAGGGTTATATCAGCAAATTCAGATTTTGTCCACCCAAATTCAGATTTTGTCATATTTGGGGAGTCAACGCCTGAAAAACACGGTCAACACCGAATTTCTCACCATAAGGTTATATTTGCACTTTCATCAATCAGTTAGGGTTATATTTGCACTAAAAATTATTTCACGGTTATATATGCACTTTCTCAAATCTATAAGGTTATATTTGTATATTACCCTAATAAAAATTAACATGGTTGTACATAAATAAATAAATAAATATATATATATATATAGACTTTCGAGGAACTAATCTATTATAAATATAGGTATGATTTTCTATGTTAATTTATAGCCATATTTTTGTGTAAAATTTCAATCCATTAAAATAAAAACATATTCCCTCATGGAGACTATAATATTTATGCAAGTATTGATACATGTACGCTAAGATTTTAATTTTTATTAACAAAATAAAATAGTATCTTTCAATTCGAGTTAAATAGATATATTATCAAACTTTGATCACATTCAAAATTATCAAACTTTGATCACATTCAAAATTATCAAACTTTGACCACATATTCAAATATATATATATATAATAATATTATCATATGTGATATGGTTGGATTCGTCGTAATAAGTAATTTCTAAATAACAAAATTTTATTTTCCGTTATTATACGTAGTTATTAATTAAACATATTAACGGTCAAACATGTTTCTTGAAAACCATGAAAAAAATTATGTGCAGCTTATGCTCGGAGAGTGAGTATATAATTTAACAAATGCAGTGTATAATGTGAAAAATAAGGGGTATGTCAATAAGTTCATCTACAGATTGCCCACTCACTTGTATAAACTCCATTTTCCAACTTGAGGCATATATTTTAGGCACATAAACTCACAATACCATGCTGGCACAAAAACAAATAATTTGCTAACTTCTCAAATATCGTCCGTCGTAAATATGTGTAATTAGGACTCCAACAATATGTGTCGTAGTACCCAAAATGCACCATACCATTACTCTATCTTGATTGATCCTTAAGAAGATACCTATTTTTTGTGAATTGACTTTAGTTTATAAAGTCCATTAAGTTAAAGACAAACCAGATTTTTAGGGATACTACGGCGATAAACAGAGTTTTAATACTATTTGACCTAAAATAGGGTCAGATTAGTCAACTGATATTGATATGTTATGTTTCACGTAGCAGAAATTTCATTTGTGTTAAGTCAATATTATATAATAATTATAATTCAAAATTTGGAGCACATGCCTTTGCATATGATGAGTCGGTTGAAGGAGCCGACTTTTGGCCATGGGAGTATTAGTTTTCCCCTCTTATAAGTCAAAAATATGATTTGTCTCCCCACCACCATCCTACATGATCTCAAATATCATGGTGTCAAATTTTGAGAAATTCATAACTAAAGCAGTTACTACAGTACCAAAGAATGTTTATTGACACGAAATATAGAAGTTAAAACTATGCATTGGAAGGCTTCTCAGAGAAAATGTCATCCGAATAACTCCACATCTACTAGAATAGTTTTCTCATGAATTATATCTACTTAATTAGTGTAGATTAGTTTTAACATTGAAATTCATTTCTATAACATGGTGGAATCAGAATTTGACTAGGTTAATTGTGTTTTTTTCCTCGAGAATTTTGTATCGTTTTTGCCTCACTTTCTTTTCTTTTGTGCGATAACAATATTGCAATATTCTTAGTCCAAAATCATGTTGCACACAAACGAGCCACAAATTATATCTACTGTATGTTGATTTTCACTTTGTATGAGAGCTGGTGGCTTTTTGCAAGTTGAAAGTTAATTATGTCCCTCAGTACTTTTTAACTTATTAATATTTAAGTAGAGGTCTTTCAGATCCTTTACTAAGTTGTTTAACTCTTAATTTTTCATGTATGATGATTCATGTTGGAACATATATTGATAATATCATGCAAAAATTAAATCACAAAAGTTAGAAAAGTTATTAACATATGCAAGAAAGTAACTTTTATCAATCACTCATGCATACAATCAGACAGATTAAATTACAAATAATTAAGCATTCATCCATGTGAAATGTAAACAATAAATAAATTACACTTCAAGCCAGGGCCGGGCATTGACATGTTCATCCGGTGCCTTTGAATTTTGGGGCCCAAAATTTTTATCATTAGTTAGTAAGTATAGATTTCAAAAAATTTGGGTTCAAATTTTTTATCATTAGTTAGCAAGTATTTTTGAGCCCAAAATAAAGGATTTAACTGCTTTTTTTTTTAGAAATTTAGAGAATCGAGTTTTCAAAAGGCTTTAGAAACTGCAAAGAAAATTGCCGTAGATATGAACATTGATCATGTTTTTCCTCAAAGACGTGAAATTCGAAGAAAACTTTTAAGAATGTTGTTTTGAAAGCAATTAATTATGAAAATTTAGTTGATGATTTTGCATCTAAAAATGTTAGAAGGATGATT